>KV007827.1:37471-53058 GCA_001598015.1 Dorcoceras hygrometricum
GTCCAACGTATGAACATTCGGTTCATCCCTATCACCGTGACTTCGTCATAACTCCGATCGCCGATTAGATCGGACCGATCGACTCAGTTTCCAAAAATGAATACTATGATCTGAAAAACCATTTTTCAGAACCCCAGTGCAAAATGACCGTTTTGCCCCTCAACAGCGGCAAATCACGATTTGACCCCTGTTGACTTTTAGGAAGTCGCACTCCCCAAAATCCTCTTCCCATGCTCAACACATTGAGCTCTGTATCCGTGCGGGAATCTCGAATCCAGTACTTGTGTGACCCTCAATGGTTCAGGGATACAGCTAGCCATGGGCCCACAACCATTGCGGCTCCGGAATCACAATTCCGGACTTGCCCAACGGATCATGGTAAGAGCGTCTAGCAACATCGCCCCATTATCCCCTAGGTATCACTGATAGTGCCTGCAAGAACCAGTTGATCGTGGTTAGCGTACAGTACGGTCCTTTCAATCCATATATCTCAATCAGATCAACGACCATTGGTAAATCGAGAGTCGCTATAGATCCGATAGCTATGCGTACATCTTGGAGATCGAATAGTGACATCACGAGTGTAACTAGGTAAACCCATTTACCTAAAACACTTCTAGTACTCTGGCCAGAGATTTATACACTATTATCCCCTCAGATAGCATAGGATATCCACGCATGTCTGTGAGCGGTGGATCCTCGACAACGATGCATCGACTCCTACATGCATCGGGATCTCACCCAATCCCGCCGCCTTATGACCCCAAGTGAGTCGGCAAATGTGTCAAAGTGAGACGCCTATCATGTAGAGTCTCAATGACGTTTCGAGTCGTGAGGACTAATCAGTACAACCAAGACCTCGAACTTATCCACTCGACAAATGGTAACCACTTGGAAAGTCCGAACGAGGGTAGTCCGATAGATCACCAGGTCACTATCTATCTGCATGCTCAGAACATCACAATGTTCCCTACCAATGAAACATGGTACTTCGCATCGCAGATACTAGTCTCGAGCTCGGGCGGTCTTATCCTCATTTCGACGGCCCAATCGACTAGGAACTAATTCAGAGTACACAGTGACTATTAGATGTGTTTCATGATAGCCGTCATACCCACTATCACATCTAACATACACTATAGTGCATTCTAGGTCTTTACTCAACGCAATTGTTAATCATCATACAACACAATGAAAGTAAAGAATGCCATAAATAAAATGCGAATATCATATATATAAAGATTGTTTCATACAAGAGTCTATGAACCCACACGCCACAAGTTGGCTAGTTGGGCATCTACTCTAACATGTTGTTGCCTAAGCTGTGTTTAGATGCAGTAGCTATTCTTCGTGTGCGTTGTCTGCTTGTAGTATGCCTCATATCTATGAGCTATGTGCTAAGCTTGGCGTCGCATGGTTTCCTGAGTTGTTCTGCTCTCCATGCTGTTCCTGTGTTGTTATGTGCTAAGCTGTTGGAGCTTATATGCATAAGCTTTGTAGCCGCGCTGTTAGTGGTGTATGCTGTTGTGCATGTGATTGTGAGTTGTATGGTCTAGCTGTATATTGCATGAGGTAGCCTGAGCTGTGCTGTTCAGTTCCTGCATGCGTGATTATTCTGCAGTTGTTCCACTTATACTATTCAGTAGTATGTTGCATGCTATTTTCTGTTTGTGTGCTGTTTCCCTTTTGTTATTGTATGCTACATCTATTCTGTGAATATGACATACATGCATGGCATATTGATAGGCTCCTCCCTTGTTACCCGCATACTAGCAGTTTATTATTGAGCTATTTCCTTGTTATATCTCTGCGAGTCGTTCCCTGTTGAGCCTTTGTTGTATCCTGTTGGCTGTTTGCTGCTATTGAATTGTTAGTACCAGGAAGCTTGCTGTTGATATTGAGGACGAGCGGCTAGCTACCATGCTCATCTTCTCCATGCTGTTGGGTGGTTTGCCGCTATGAGACGAGTGGATAGCTACCACGCTCTCATGAGTTGGACATAGCGGGTTGAGTTGTTGTATCTTTGCTTCTGGTACAGCGTGTTGAGACGAGTGGATAGCTACCATGCTCTCACATGCTTTGTGGCCACTAATGTTTGCACCTCCAGCCGTGGAGTTGCTCTGCAAGCCGACTGTTCAGCTGTTCCTACGAGCTTTGTATTCCCAGTTGTCGAGTGTTTCAGCGAGCATTGTATCTCTAGCTGCTGCACAGTTCTTTGAGCCTCAAAATTCCTTTGTTTTCTGCATGCATTGCACGATGCATTACATTTCATGCTTTATTTGTTAGATGCATGTGTTATTGCTCTTTGTACTGAGGGTTAACCTCGTTTGGTTTCCCTTGGGGCTGCTTTGGCCGTGTGTTGGCCATTGCAGACCTTTTTCAGGTGATCAACTGGTCCATGAGGTGTGACAGCTGTTGCTGCCCCAGGCATGAGTTCCCAGTTATATATATACGCTATATTGAATCATTTCCAGGGAATGCCCTGTGTAGTTTTTGTGTATTGACTTGACTTAGTCGGAGTCATGTATATATGTTTGTTTTCGTGGCGTTTTATGTTGTGGATTTTAATCCAAAATCGTATTTTAAGTACACGCCTATGTTCAATGGTTTATTTCAAGGTCAGGCCAAAAGAAAATTTTTAGCCACTTTTTAAGCTTCCGTGTTTTGCGTGTTTTATCTCTGTTCATAAGCACCGGGCCTGACACTTACCAAGCGGGAGTGAATAAGTCTTCCACGTATCCATGCTCAGGAAATACCTATCAACCCTTCACATGTGCTGAATTTGGAGCCACTGCAACTTACACGAAACCTGTCTTGTGAGGAAAGACCTGACCGCAGACTAGGTAGATAGGAGAGGAAACTGTGGAACAAAGTGATTAAGATGGTCAAAGTCAAGTGGATTAACCACTCGGAGGAGGAGGCTACATGGGAGACGGAGTTCGACATGAGGATGCGCTACCTAGAGTTGTTTGGTGAGTATAAATTTCGGGGACGAAATTTAATAGAGGGGGAGGAATTGTCGTGTCCGTTATCTGATCACACAGACCTCATGCATGAGTTACATGAGTTATATGATTTAAATTTTGTTGATGTTTCCAAAATATTTAAATGATTATTTATTTATGAATTCTAAATGCATTTTCTTGAGGACCGGGGACGATAGAGGTGACTTTTAAATGTCCCAAAATTTACTTTTCAGAGGTTTGGAGACAAACATAATTATTTAATTTAAATTTGGATTTCTATTTACGGTTGGAGAAAATGTAATTTTCGGAGCGTTCTGACCTTTTAGCCGATTTTCTTGCTTTTGAGCGACAACCGTAAACCATAAAATTTTATTTATACAAAGGTTAAATCCTTTCACTTTCAGATTCAATATGAATAACTTAGTGTGCATAATTGTTTTGTTGGGCTTGGGCTTGTTGTCTTTTTTTCTTTTTTTTCACACCTTGGGCCAAGAATCATCACCTTAGCCCACTTAACCGTATTATAACCCTTTATTTCCCAACTCCTTGCACGTTTTCCACCTCCATCAGCCGACTTCTCCCTCTTTCCGAAATATTTTAGGAAGATCGTTCCATCCCTTAGCACGATTAGGCCGTGTGATCGTCTTCGTCTCGCCACGATGCCTCCGGTAACATGTATTCTCAATCTCTCCATCGAAAGGCAAGTTTAAATCTTCTTTTGCTGACACAATCAGACCATATACGTGTGCTTTTAAATTTTTTGTGCATGGAAATTTATTTGAAAGAAATACGTTTCAGCAGGTTGGTTTCCTTTATGTAGTGTGTTACGCGTTTTTTTT
This sequence comes from Dorcoceras hygrometricum, assembly GCA_001598015.1. NCBI lineage: Eukaryota > Viridiplantae > Streptophyta > Magnoliopsida > Lamiales > Gesneriaceae > Dorcoceras > Dorcoceras hygrometricum. Next base: position 41,277 of record KV007827.1, read on the forward strand.
TTCTTTTCCTTCCTGCTGCATGTTTTCGAAAATTTCTGCTATGTGTGATGATCGGAGCTGAGGGCTGCCATTATAGGATGTTTAAATGAATGTTAGGTTGGGGTTTTAAGGTCTGGAAAACTAATTTAGAGGGCTGGACGAGCAGAATAGGGGCTGGACATTTCTGAATGCAGAATCTGTGTTGGTAGTGCAGAATGCGTCGGCCATGATCGGATCCTGGCAGAATGGTTCCTGTTCGAGGAAGGGTCAAGGTTGAAGGTTAGGGAGTGTCTATAGAGTCACCGGGTATTGGCCAAGATCTGGCCTAAGATGGGTTTAAGTGCTGGACGAAGGGAAACAATGCGCGAGTGCGGGAAGAAGGAGCGTGCAGAATTGTGCGGTATGAGGGCTTCAGCCTTCGTGCTTTTTGTCATGGGACCGACCAGGTCCTTGTTTGGGGTCTAAGGCATGGTTAGAGGGTCTTATGGGCTTGGTATATGGTTGGTTAGAGTTGGGGTTAAGGCTGGTAAAAGGGAATAGCCGAATAGGTGCAGTTTGATCGAGTGACGAGAGCTTATGGTTCGGTTGGTCTAGTTCTTGGTGTTGTGGTTGTGTGTGCCCCCTTCCAGCGCACTTAGACATCCTTGGGAGGTCCTTAAGATGTGTATGAGGGGTAGTAAGTTGAGTCTTAGGGGCTGGATTTTGAGGATAAATAAGTTAGAAGCCGATTGTGTCCGTCCGAAATGCATAGGAGGCAGCACCTAGCGTCGATCGTATAGAGGCTATTTCAGCACCCCGAAGGCTCCCATGCAGTATTTTTATGGCTTGTAAACATGTTTAAGATGTATAAATTATGTTTCCTAGGATCGGGTCGGTTGTGGTGAGTTTTGGGCTTGTCCGGTAACTCGTCGAGACCTTCGGGTGTCCGAGTATCCCGTCGAGAAGCTTTGGACGATCCCGATCGATCTTGGCTAAAACCTTATTTATTTTCAAATGCATCGCAGGCATGTTTACGGGCAGCAAGCTTCTTAAAATGAAATGATGAGTTTTATAATGATTTATGGCATGATATTTGATGTTTGATGTTTTAAATGAAATGAAGAAAAATGTTTTGAGGAATGTGAGTTGTTGTGACCAAGACGTAAAGGAATAAGGTGACTATGGAGCTTGAGGTCCGTAGAGCCATATTAGAGGGGAATAGTGACTACGGCACCTGAGGTCCGTAGAGCTATTCCAGCCTAATACTATGGTCTATAGCTTGATCAAGCGTACAGAGGGGTCGCAGCAAATGAACAAACTTCACTTAAATGTTTTGAGGATATATGTTATTCATGCCTTGATGTGTAATGGATGTTTTGAAGTTAAAAGTTTATTTAAATGCTCTTTATTGTTGAGATTTGAAGTAAATGTTAATGTTTAAAGTTTATTTAAGTTTTGAAGTTGAGGTTTAAAGCGTATTTTAAATATTGCTACTTTTGATTCATGTGCTTGTATACCTAGTATTTGCTATTACGGTTTGAACTTGTTGAGTATTTAGACTCACTAGATCTGATCATGTGCGGGTGGGGATGAGGTGGATGTTTGAGGCTGCGGTGATTGGGCATGCTCGGACCTGGGTGTGCACTCCCGAGACCTTCAGTTTCCTCTTTTATGTTTTTGAAAGATGATGTTAAGCTTTAAAGGAAGATTGCTTTTTTTAAATTGATGAGGAACACTTGCATGTGGGATATTGAGACTTTTCTTTATCTTGTCGAATTTTACGACTACGATTTGACTTGACTTTTTTTATCTAAATTTTTATAGCATGTATGGATGGAAATTTGAAGCCTTTGAGTATGTTTATTTAAAAAAAAGTTTGGTTCGAATTTTTAAAGGATTTTATTAGAGGAGTAAGGATCGTTTCAATCTCGGCTGATTAACCCTTAATCTAAACATGATTAACTACTAATTATCTTGGTTAATCAGAGTCCTCACAGACTTAGATAGTCTATCTATAACCATCCAGATCGCCTCACAACCTTGGTTAGAACGAGGTAAATGGGTCACAAAATCCATAGCAATGTGATCTCAGTTCCACTATGGCACCTCCAAACTATGCAAGCATACCACCAGGTCTCATTCGTCCTGCTTTGACCTGCTGACAGTTCAGACAACGAGCCACAAAATACGATATATCACGTTTCATGCCTTCCCACCAGAAATTAGATTTCAAGGCATGATATACTTCTCTGTTTTCAGGATGGAAGTTGTGACGACTACAATGAGCTTCTCCCAGATTGCTTCCTTCAAGTCGATCAGATTAGGAACCACCAGCCTTCTCTGGAATCGAACACCCATCCGAACCAATAGCAAAGCCAGCTGACTGACCAGACTGGACTTCGTTTTCAGCTCATGAATATATGGATCAATCCCCTTTGCTGTTCTGGTATCTGAGATGAGCTGTGGTTCGATCTGAATAGAGGAAAAAATGAAGTAGTGATCACCTGGCTGAAATATCCATCCTGTTGTTCCCAAATGTTCATGGACTTTTGATATATTCAATTATGCCAACTTCACAATCTGAGCTTTTCTACTAAGGGCATCCGCAACAAGGTTCACCCGACCTAGTTGATACTGAATATCGCACTCAAAGCCCTTGAGAAATTCCATCCACCGACACTGCCTCATATTCAGATCAAACTGTGTGAAGATGTACTGCAGGCTTTTGCGATCGATTTACACCAAAAACAACTCATCATATAGATAGTGGCTCCAAATCTTCAATTCAAACACAATGGCAGCCAACTCTAAGTCATGAACTGGATGACGGGTCTCAGGAGGCTTCAACTGATGAGAAGCATAAGAAATCACTCACCCGTTCTGCACCAGCACGCATCTCAGTCCATTCAACGAAGCATTACAAACCACCTGAGCCTGTAGGAAATGCCAAAAATGGTGTTGTTTTCAACTTTTCCTTAAGCAACAGTAAACTGGACTAGCACTCCTCGATCCACATAAACCTATGATCCTTATGGGTCAACTGAGTCATAGGCCTGGCTATCGTAGAAAATCATCAAAAAAACATCTATAACAGTCAGCCAATCCCAAGAAACTACGAATATCAGAGACATTCTGGGCCTTACCCAGTTTACAACAGCCTCCACTTGGCTAGGATCAACCGATATGCCCTGAGCTGAGATAACATGATCCAGAAATACAAATATATCCAACCATAACTCACACTTAGAAATTTTGGCATACAACTGTGAGTCTCTAAGTCTCTGGAGGACTAACCTCAAATTTTCCTTATGCTCGCTCTTAGTCTTAGAATAGACCAAGATATCATCGATGAATACAATCACAAACCGGTCTATAAACTCTCGACAGACCTTGTTCATCAAATCCATAAAAATATCCGGAGAATTTTTCAGACCAAAAAAGGCATAAGAAGGAACTCATAATGTCCATACCTTGTCCCAACAAGCAGTCTTTGAAATGTACTCATCCCGGATTCTCAGATGATGATAGCCGGAACTAAGATCAATCTTGGAGTACACTATTGAACCCTAAGTTGATTAAACAAGTCATCAATCTATGGCAGAGGACACTTGTTCTTCACCATCTCTTTATTCAACTTCCAAAAATCGATACACATCCTCATTGTCTCATCTTTCTTCTTACCAGACAAAATAGGGGTTCCCAGGGTGACATACTCGGTCTAATAAAATCTTTCTCACTGGTCCTTGATTTCTCTCAACTCCGTGGATGCCAACCTGTACGGGGCTCTTGTTGTCGGGACAGCCCCCGGCATCATCCTAATAGTAAAATCAATTCCCTTCTCAGAGGGAAGCCTAGAATCTCATTAGGAAAAGCACCAGGGAACTCCCGAAAACTGGGAATATCACAAAGCTCCATTCTAGGTTTGGATGTCACATCCAAAGCATAAATCATGAACCCAGAGTTCTCCAGTGACAACAACATGAATTGGCAGATCTAGTCCTGCTCATATTACATGCATGAAGCCATGTATTAAACAACATCAATCTCCCAGAACTCTATATATATATATATCAACAGTAAACACAAGCATCAAATCAACAAACGTCCATAACTACACAGGGCATCCCATGGTAAATGACTCGATGCAATATACATATAAAGTTTGTAGGTTGGGGAATTTGACCACGATACAATAATAACTGGAACACTCAATCACACCCTAATTGGTTCCACTATCTGAAGCTCCACCTGGCTCAGCTGAACCACCTGAAAAATCTGCAATGGCCAACAACACGACCAAAGCAGTCCCATAGGGAATGGATCAAACACTAGTATGGAGAGAAACAATAAACAGCAATCAAGTACGAGATAAATCATGCTACATGCTATGCAATGCATGTCTGGTAGCAAAGAACAACGAGTAACAATACCGGAGATTTAACAACACGATCAACAAGATCACAGTAGCACATCGTTCAGAGTGATGGAGATGATCGATCGGCCTCAACGAAAAATTTACGATGGTGGGCCCTTCTTTGAGGGTGCAGGAGCTACCCACTCGCCCTCAACGGAATACGAAAATAATAGGAGAGTGCTAACAACACACAGCACCAAGTGTCCAAGCCACAACACTGAGAGTGTGGGAGCTATCCGATCGCTCTATATACCCTCCTCTGATTGTACAACACAAAACACCACTCCAACAAGGCTACAAAACAGATCTCCTAAACAACTCAACAGTTTCCAATAAAACTCAGCGCCCAATATGAATGCATATGCTCAATGTGATGCCATAGAATTCATTCACAATAAAGAACAATAAGAACAGGCAGCATCACATTGCATTCAAACACATCCACATAAAATATCCTACAAAAGCTGTAGCACACGCTTCATTCGTACCTCACGGTATTTTTACCAAAGTACCTCAAATCACACACTGGCCGACAAAGAACTTGCAAGCAGGTGGCAACAGATCCAAAAATAATCCACAACAGGTCTCATACTCTAAAAAACAGAAGAGAAAATAGATTAGGGACCTCTCCTAAACTAATCGTACACTGAACAGATCCTTACAAGCTCAAAACCAGCTCAAACCGACATCAAAGATTAACTTTACTGGTCTAAAATTAAATTCAAGGATAAAAATACTACCTAAAACAAACGGCGACCAACCTAGCTGATTCAAACTGTCAGAAACTGCGAAAAACAGCACGTCTGCACTGTAGTCGGTCTCCCTCCTCCAATCACCACAGGATTCAAGACTGGTAGGGAAATGATTGGTTTGGAATAGGATTCCAACGATACCACCCATGCTTATAACGGAGTAGCCGATCACCGGAAACTGAAGAAACGTCAATTGGTTGAAGACAAGGGTTTCGTTTAGATGAGCTCTCAAGGAAGACGGTAAAAGTTATGACCGACAGTTTCATTTTTCCTCAATTGTAACTTAAAAACATATATAAGTTATTTGCTCATGAAAATATCTTCAACTGATCTACAGTGCAACCAGAACGATACAGCTTCTCCCCTGAGCTGACTCTCAAATCGGGACTTCAAAGCCTCCTCTAAGCTGAATCCCAGATTAGGACGTCAAAGCCTCCTCTAAGCTGAATCCCAGATCAGGACGTCAGAGCCTCTTATGAGCTGACTCCCAGATCAGGACATTGTTATTGGGTCAGCACATCTCTTAACAGATCAGCACGGTGCTACTCAGAACAATATATCGCTACTCAGATCAGCTCATGCTACTCAAAATAGCACAGTGCTACTCAGATCAGCTCGTGATACTCAAAATAACACAGTGTTACTCAGATCATTTCACGCTACTCAAAGTAGCACAGCTACTCAAATCAGCTCGCTGTACTCAAAATAGCACATCGCTACTCAGATCAGTTCGTGCTACTCAAATAGCACAACGCAACTCAGATAAGCTCTCACCAGATCAGTACAGTGCTACTACGTCAGTTCAACTCTAACAGATCAACACAGCTTGATTAGATAAGCTCAGCTCGATCATATCAGCACAGCCCAATCCTGATCAGCACGACTCGATCAGATCAGCATAGCTCAACCCAGTTCAGCACGCTCGACCCATATCTGATTGCTTCGATCTGATTACTCAGATTTTATTACTCTGATATCAGATCTAAAATGATCTTCTGCTCTGATCTAATTCATTCTGCTCACTTAACTCTGAACTGGTCGGCTCTTCTCAATTGAGCTCAGCCTTTCGTTTATACTGTACAGTTCATCAGTCAACAGCTCTAATCTGATATGATCTGTTTCTATCAAGATCTATGCACTCAAGTAAACTGTTAGAAACTTAATAACAAGTTTTGTGTTAATAAAAATTAAGATGGGATCTGTTTCTAGATCCAACACTAGCAAACAGGGAGATCAAACAAGTTTTGGAAATATCTGTTAACTGAAATAAAAAGCATTGGTCCTTGCGACTTAATGATGCACTTTGGGCATATTGAATGTGTTTTAAAACATCATTGAACATGTCTGCCTATAGGTTTGTCTATGGAAAACATTGCCATTTGCGAATTGGAACGTAAAGCATATTGAACAATAAAACTTGTGAATTCAAACATGGATGATGCCGGAAAACTGCACAAATTTGTTGGATTGAAAATACAGTTTAAATATAGCTCGAGAGTTCAGAATGGGGTGGTTGAATTAACTCCTCCACAATTTTTTCGAAAACTCTTTTCAAAAAGATTTTAAAACCTTCGGCTACCTCTAATATGAGTTACTAGCTTTGGAGGATCTCAGTATGCTGTTGTTTTCTCGGGTAACAAGAAAATGTGTTGAATGAACCCAATTAAATAGTGAACAAATATATAACCAACGAAAGATGTAAAGCAGTAAATTAATGTTGTAAAGTAAAACGGACAAGAGATTTGTTTAAGGAAGTTCAGAGCTTAAAATCCTACGTCTCCTCTTCTTCCTTGATCAGGAAGGATTCCACTAGAAGACTTTTATTACAACAGCTCCTGCTGCAACCCAATCCGACAGCCCGCAAGATACAAGAACTCCTAGCAACACCACGACAGAAACAGATGTGTAATCTGTTCTGCAAATACAACGACGGCTTCTAAGATGTTTAAGCTTTCACGCTTTCTAGCCACTCTGTTTTTTATTTACAATCAATACACAATACTACAGAGTAGTTACAACTCGAATGAATAAATGTAAGGCTTTTGAGTGTAGGTTGTAACGAATATGATGATGCAGCGAGATTTTGAGTCACGTGAATTCTGCAACGTAACAGTATGTAGCTTGAGTGTTTTAGAATTCTGTGTATGTCAAGATTCAAAGATTGTCTCGTCGTTCTTTCGTGTTTCAAAAATTCATCTCTATTTGAAACGAACCAGAATCTAGAAATTTTTTTTTAAAACATGTGCGGAAAAACATAAACTTAAAGTATGGCTCGTTACCTTTTAAAACATTTCTAAATCATTTTCTCATCCATTCTTATAATCATAAATAAAGTAATATTCAAAAACGTTAAAACATCCAAATGGAATAATAATCAACTGAGTAAAGATACTAAAAGTAGACATGTTTAAAACCAACATCTAAAACTGTATCATCTCAAGAAAATAACATCGATGCGGTCAAGGGGTACTGCTGCAACAGGCGCTTAGATGTCCTCACCGCCAGTCGGTGTAAACTCAGCAGGATCATCACCTGCACCATTTAAACCTAGTGAGCCTAGAGGCTCAACATGCTCTATCGTATATCATAACAAAGTACATACTAATAAAATCGCATGCAGGCACATACTTGTAATAAAATAACGTTAAAAACATGAATGCCTGCATGATCTTAAAACATTGCTTCATACATTTCATATCATAACATGTCATATAACATATAAGGCATGGCATAACGTAACATGAAAAACATATGATTCGTATCCTGAAGTGTGACCATAGTCGATTGATCAATCTGTAAACCAACGTACGTGGAGGTGTGGTTCACCCGACCTCGAGCCGGGATCCCTATATGTCACACCTATATGTTGCCACTTCACCACGATATCGACACGTGGATCCATAAGCTGCCACTTCACCATGATATCGCACATGGATCCATAAGCTCATAAGTCGCCACTTCACCATGATATCACACATGGATCCATAAGCTCATCATAAATTCATCATAAGTTGTCACAAATCATTCAATCCCTCGTGTTTTGTCTTTTAAAAGAACATGCCTTTAACATTCATAAAACATTCATGATGCATGCATTTCGTAAAATTATGCAAGTTTAAAAGCTTATCCCATTAATGTATATTTAATCCTTTCCTTTAAAACATTTACGTACATAACATACTATATATATGATTAAATATACATTTACGGGCTTCTACATTTTTCTATTTTGATCAAGGAATGGTTCAGGAGTCTGGCCCACTACATCTAGACTAAACATCACTCTTAACTCAGACGATTAAACGAATGCTCACCCCTTTTTACAATTTTTGCCTATTTTCATGAAATTTGACTTTATAAATCAAGGCTAAATTTTGACTAATTAAAATCAATTTTGACTTCTTAAAATCAATTTTGGCTTATTAAACTCGATTTTGATTTTAAAAATTAATTTAAATCAATTTTGACCCCAAAAGCCGATTTTGACCAAATTAAAATCCCAAAAGTCGATTTTGACTTAATTAATATTCCAAATGCCCCAATTTTGACTAGAAACTTAAAATAAGCATAACTTTTATTTTAAAATTTTGACTCAATTTTAAAACATCTGGCTATTTTCTTAAAAATTGGACCTTTGACTTAAAATTAAAATAACATGTCCATAATTAAAATAACTTGGACCGATTTTTAAAACATTGGACTCAAGACTCGAAAAACCGATCTGGTCCAAACGAACCAATCCGGTTCAATTGAACCGAACCGCTCAAAACAAAGCCCTAAACCGAAATACACGCACTACCCCATGCGCGCAGCCGCGACCAGCGACTGTTCTTCCCATTCAAACTCCTGCTCCGGCCACCACTGGCCGGAGCCCCGTCGGCTGGACCACCCCCAGGCCCAGCCGGTCCTAACCTGACCAGCCTTGGTCCTAACCTGACCAGCCTTGGTCCCAACCATGGACGCACGAAGGAGAACGACTCGCACAAAGATGGCGCACGGCGCTGCGCAGAAACACGCAGCGCGCTGTGTTCACCTTCTAGCCAATGGTTCGACCGATATCTCCCATCTTTTGACCACTCCTAGCCCTCCCTAGGGCCCTCATGAAGCACCTAAGATCAAGCCATCATCCCTTAAGCCGCCCCTGAACCGAAGCCGTGCAAGAATTTATTAAAACCGTGAGTGAAGTTGTGGAGCAATGCATGAACATGATCAAAGGAGGTTAGATCGGAAAAGTACACATCCAATTCACATGAATTTTCATGAAAAGCAGTATAATATAGTTTAAGTGGCGAGAAAAGAAGTTGTATCACATGCCTGGTTTGGTTGGAGTAGAGTTTTGCGAGTTACCGACGTTATAGACTCGAGATCGGGGCACCACCGGATTTGGATCTCCAAGCTTCACCATGAATGGAGGAATTTTGAATTTTTGTGTTGGAGAGGAAGGTGAGGACGTCTGGTTGTAGATATAGGGCTAGGTTGTGGTTAAACTTGGTTTTTAGGAATAATACAATGTGACATAATTGACCCATATGATTTAATTAAGTATAAGAAGTGGAAAAAGACATGCTAGCCCCTCTCTTTAATTAAAAATATAATTAAAACTTTATCTAGGCCATGAAAAGGGTTTGAATTTCGAAATTGAAGCCTCCTCCAAATTTAAAACACCTTAAAATTCAATATACCAGCCCGTATAGGCGAAAAACGGGTTTCCTTCCAAAATAATCATAAAAACTCAAATTTTCAGAAATTGTTGCTTAAAATAAAATAATTTCATTCTTAAAAATCTTATAACTTAAAATCTTAAATTATTTTCATTCCGGTCGGCCCTAATCTCGTCCACGCGTCTGTAACTCAAGCAGGCTGAAAAATAACACATGCATACCATGAACATAAAATCATAAATAAATCATATAAAATGGCATGTAATCATCTAAAAATATTTTTCCTCTAGTCATGCACTCATTTCTACGTAGTCAGGAAATTTCTAAGCATTACAACTCTCCCCCCCCCCTTATAGGAATTTCGCCCCCGAAATTGAGTACGTACCAAATGTTGGCGCAACGGCGGATCCGGATCCCGTTCCCAGGGCCGCAGCGGAAGTTTCAAAATTTGCCCCGAAAACGTTCAATACATAATAATCAAAGCAATAAAACATTCATAGGATGTTTTATAGAAGATACCATGCTGGCGTCTAGGCGCCTGGCTCCGATCAGATTCACAGGGAAACTGACACTTCAACGGTAGGCGGCGGTAGATCTCCTAATCCGGTCCACGACTGGATTCACGGCTCCTTCGTCAGTCTGCACTAGAAGAGCTGACGAATTTATCATGAACGGAATCTCCTCGTCTACGTGATCGGAACAAGTCCAATCACGTGAGCAACGGCGGGCGGCGGCGCATGGTCGACGGCGGTGGCGCGTGGCCGACGGCGGTGGCGCGTGTGGTGGTGGGCGGCCGAGAGGAGAGGGAGAGGGAAGGTGGCGGCTACTATGTAGGGTTGTGATGCAAGAGTGTAGACAATTTAGCCCTAGGTCACATACATGTAGACTTGTGATGGGCTTGAACCGGCCCATTGGACCTGGGGCAGGCCCAGTCCAACATATGAACATTCGGTTCAAGTACATCGTCGTGGCTCCATCATAATCCCGATCGACAATCAGATCAGACCGATCTACACAGTTTAGAAAACTGAGTATTATGATGCGAAAACAATTTTTCAGACCACCTAGTCCATAATTGCAGTTTGGCCCTCCAAGTTTAAAGGATAGTCAAACTAGCCCAAACTTTAGGGAAATTGCACTTTGACCCTAGTTGACTTTTAGGAAGTCGAATTTCCTAAATTCCTCCTCCTATGCACATTGAGCTCAGTTTCCGTGCGGGAATCTTGAATCCAGTACTTGTGTGACCCTCAATAGTTCAGGGATACAGCTAGCCGTGGGCCCACAACAATTGCGACTCCGAAATCACAATTTCGGACTGACCCATCGGATCATGGTACAGCGCCTAGAAACATTGCCCCATGATCCCCTAGGTATCACTGATAGTGCCTACAAGAACCAGTCGATCATGGTTAGCGTACAGTACGGTCCTTTCAACACATATATCCCGATCAGATCAATGACCATTGGTGAATCGAGAGTCGCTAGAGATCCGATAACTATGCATACATCTTGGAGATCAAATAGTGACATCGCGTGTGTTACTAGATAAACCCATTTACCTAAAACACATCTAGTACTCTGGCCAGAGATTTATCACACTATTATCTCCTCAGATAACATAGAATATCCACGCATAAAAGCGAGCGGTGAATCCTCGACAACGAAGCATCGACTCCTACATGCATCGGGACCTCACCCAATCCCGCCACCTAATGACCCCAACTGAGTCGGTAAACGGGTCAAAGTGAGGCACCTATCATGTAGAGTCTCAATGACTTTTCGAGTAGTGAGGACTAATCAGTACAACCAAGACCTCGGACTTATCCACTCGACAAATGGTAACCACTTGGAAAGTCCGAACGAGGGTAGTTCGATAGATCACAGGTCACTATCCATCTGCATGCTCAGAACATCAAAATGTTCCCTACCAATGAAACATGGTACTTCACATCGCAGATGCTAGTCTCAAGCTCGAGCGGCCTTATCCTCATTTTGAC
>KV007827.1:53096-63324 GCA_001598015.1 Dorcoceras hygrometricum
CTATCGACTGCTATGTAACCTCTACGCCACAATATACCCGGATTATGTGGTATTTCCTCAGTATATGTTTGGATCTTGGTGAGACCTAGGCTCCTTTGTTTGCGCAACGGCACCCGTGTAGTCGAAGTACACCGGGACTGGACCAACTCCATCAGGGATTACGCCCAACTCTTGGATGAAATTCCTTATCCAAACCGCCTCTTTAGCAGCAGCTGATGCTGCGATGTACTCAACCTCAGTGGTTGAATCCGCGATGGTGTCTTGCTTGGAACTCTTCCAAGAGACAGCACCACCATTGAGCATGAATACAAATCCAGAGGTTGACTTCGAATCATCCACGTCACATTGGAAGCTAGAATCAGTGTAGCCTTCCAATTTCAGTTCACCACCCCCATAGACCGTGAACATATTCTTAGTCTTTCGTAAGTACTTAAGAATATCTTTCACAGCCTTCCAATGCATTTGGCCGGGGTTGGCCTGGTAATGGCTCATGACACTCAGAGCATATGCGACATCCGGTCTAGTTGAGATCATGCCATACATAATACTACCTATTGCCGAGGCATATGGCACACGTGTCATACTGTCTATCTCCTCATCAGTCTTTGGACACATAGACTTAGATAGAGTGACCCCGTGGCACATAGGTAGGTGTCCTCTCTTGGACTCTTCCATAGAGAACCACTTAAGTATGGTATCGATGTAGGTAGCTTGAGTGAGTCCGAGCATCCATTTTGATCTATCTCGATAGATCTGTATTCCAAGAATATAGGATGCTTCACCCATGTCCTTCATCGAGAATCTACTAGACAACCACACTTTGGTTCACTGCAACATTCCTACATCATTCCCAATGAGCAGAATGTCATCAACATAAAGTACAAGGAATGTCACAACATTCTTAACTACCTTCTTATACACACATGGCTCCTCGGGATTCTTGATTAAACTTGTTTCTACTAGAAGTGTTTTAGTTAAAAGGGTTTACCTAGTTACACTCGCGATGTCACTATTCGATCTCCAAGATGTATGCATAGCTATCGGATCTTTAGCGACTCTCGATTTATCAATGGTCGTTGATCTGATCGGGATATATGGATTGAAAGGACCGTACTGTACGCTAACCACGACCAACTGGTTCTTGCAGGCACTATCAGTGATACCTAGGGGATCATGGGGCAATATTGCTAGACGCTCTTACCATGATTCGGTTGGGCAAGTCCGGAATTGTGATTCCGGAGCCACAATGGTTGTGGGCCCACGGCTAGCTGTATCCCTGAACCATTGAGGGTCAGACAAGTACTGGATTCGAGATTCCCGCACGGAAACTAAGCTCAATGTGTTGAGCACTTAAGGAGGATTTTGGGGAGTGCGACTTCCTAAAAGTCAACAGGGGTCAAATTGTGATTTTCTGTTGTTGAGGGGCAAAACGGTCATTTTGCACTGGGGTTCTGAAAAATGGTTTTTTAGATCATAGTATTCAGTTTTGGACACTGAGTCGATCGGTCCGATCTGATCGTAGATCGGAGTTATGATGAAGTTACGGTGATAGGGATGAACCGAATGTTCATACGTTGGACCCGGGCCCGTTGGGCCGGTCCATGTTTATCACTAGTATATTTATTTAGACTTAAGGATTTAATCAAATGATGAGATTACACAAAACCCTAACCCTAGTCTCTCAACAACCAAAAAGCCGCCGCCCCCTCCTCTCTCTAATATCGACGCCGCCGCCGTGTCGCCGCCCCTCGCCGGAATTTGTTCCGGCCAACTCTTCGAGGAGTTTCCATCCGTGCTGATCTCGTCAGGCCTTCTAGTGCAGGCTGACGAAGGAGTCTCCATTCTGGTCGTGGACCTGATTGAAGAATCTACAGCCGCCTACCGTGAAGCGCCGGTCTTCTTGTAATTCTGGTTGGAGCCAGGCGCAAGTCGCCAGCAAGGTAACACCCCGAGAAACACCCTATGAATGGTTCATATTGTGTTATTATTGAATCGTATTGAACGTTTCCCGGCCTAATTTTATTCTTCCGCTGCCTCGCCGAGAGACGGGATCCGGATCCGCCACGGTTCCCCAACAGTGGTATCAGAGCTATGGCTCGGATTCTTCAATACAATTTTTGCCTTAATTGTATCTAAGATCTCGAATTTCAGATTGAATCAAAAATTTTTCGTGAATTGGCCACCGGCCGTCGCCGTGTGCGGCGGCCCCCTCCCCCCGCGCGCATGTGCACGCGCGCCATGCGCATGTCGCCTAGAATTGGCCGCCTCCTTCTCGCATGGAGGCCGACCAGTAGCAGTTGATTGCGCAAGCTGTTGCGCCAACAAACGGCGGCCGATGGTTGACATTGGCTAGCGGCCCATGCGCAATCTGTTGCACGATGATGGCCGGCCGGTGCAAGCAACGTTGCGCAAATGATTGGCAGCATGCTTGGCGCGGCCGTGCGGCCTACGTCGCGATGGCGCACAACCAATGCACCTTGATGGGCGCACGCCTGCGGCAGGAGGCGCCGCTGTTGGCGCGGCCAGGCCGCGCATCATGCGGCCAGCGTGCGGCCGAGCGCCGCATGCTATTTGTGGGCAGCGGCCGCCGCCGTGCGGCCATCGTCCGGCGAATCTCCGGCAGCGTGCGACGGCTAAGTTTCTTTTAGGTTAAGTTCGGGCCTGTCCCGGGCAGCCCGTGAAAATTTCGGGCCGATATTCGATATCGGGCCCAATTTGGTCGATTTTAAAATTTTGAGATTTTTGGGCCAAAATTGTTTTGGCCGGTACGATGCACAAAATATTATTTTGTTGATTAAAATTTGATTTTTATCGACAAAATACGATTTTATTATAAAATGCGATTTTATGATTAAAATATGATTTTGCGATAAATAATTTGATTATTTAATTTATGAATGTTAATTAGATTATCTGCATGATTGGGATTATCGAGAGCCATGCCCAATGTGTTAGGTATATGCGATAGGCTTTTATGATTTCGGTTTGTAAATATTATTGATTATCATTTTAAGTGGGCCTGTTTGTGGCCCGTTCCCACCCCTTAAAAAATGTATCCCTTATATGTCATGGTATATTTAAATGTAAATTACTAGATTTAGCGGGAGGACATCCGAAGACGGTGGTCAATGACGATCAAATATATTGAATACCGAAGATCTGTAAAACCAGAAGCATTGTAATAGGATTGCATTGCATGTTGCATTACCCCTAGGATTGGACTCAGGTCCGTGGCTGGCAACCACGGACCGCATAGCTCTCGCGATCGATCATCCCAATGTTTATATATATATGTGATTTTAGTTAGTTGAATCCGCATGTTTTAAATTTAATTTAAAATATTTGCATGAGACCAAATTTTCAAAAATAAAATCCCTCGTTTTAAATACGATTTAAAACTAATATCAAGATAAATGTTTATTCGATAAACTTAAGGGAATTTTAAAATTGTTTAAATTATCCCTACCTTCCATCAACAATGGGTGTACGCCGATGCTACCCGTATACATGGCCCGACTCATATTATTGAGGGGGTCATGTATGCCGGAAAGCTGTCCACGCCATTGACAATTGTTGTGAGTCGGTTGGAACTCCCTTTAACGTTGTCTCATATTATTGGGGACCGTCCTTCACGACTCAATCACGACTCAACATTGATGGGTCATCTTGACACGTGATAGTAAACGGCGTCATATTATTGGGCCCTTACTGGACGTGAGGTGAATACATGGAGGTTGCACCGGTTGCAATCGGAAACTACCTTTTGGGGGTCGTGGTTGGCTGATATTATTCGGGACCATGATCGCTTGATTGGGCTCCGTGTACCCACTAAAGAAACCTGCTTTCTCGATTTCATTAGAGGGTGGTGAAATCGTTAAAATAGTGGGAGGGTAATTCATAAAACTTAACGACCTTGTTTTATGTCTTAGCGATTATTTTATATATAGTTAGTGATGATTGTCTGTTTTCTTTTCAGTATAACTGCATTTATAATGTCTTCGTTCAAAAACCCACTCGCTACTATACTAGATAGCAACAAGTTCACCGGTCTGAATTACCAAGACTGGCTCCGCAACCTCAACCTTGTGTTGGCTTCGGAGAAACTTCTTTATACGATAGAGAAGTGCCCTCCGAAGGAAGCCCCTGCCGATATCAGCCCTGAGGAGCTGGTTACGCTTAAACAATGGTGGGACGACGAGGTTAAAGCTCGATGCTATGTGATGGCGTCGATGTCCAATGAAACGCAACGGCGCTTTGAGAAGACAAATTATGCTGCTGACATACTTTTTCATCTCAAAGAACTGTACGGGGAGAACTCTCGACATGAGAGGTTCACGGCTGTCAAGGATCTTATGATGAGCCGCATGCGCGATGGGACTTCGGTCCGCGAGCATGGGGTTCGTATGATTGGGCTCGTTGAAAAGCTGTCGGGCCTTGATATCACACTTCCACACGAGCTGTCTGTGGATGTGCTTCTCCTCTCACTGCCTCCTGCATTGGACCCCTTTGTGGTCAACTTCAACATGAACAAACTGGCAGCCACCCTTGACGAGGTGGTTAACATGCTTGTAGTGTTCGAAGGAACCATAAAGAAGGACAAGCCCGTCCTCCTTATGGGCTCTTCTTCCTCTGCGAAGAATGGGCCCAGACGCAAGGGTAAGAAGCGTTCTGCCCCTGCGAAGGAGGAAAGGCCCACTAAGAAGCCAAAGGCAAAGGCTTCCAAGCCGAACAAGTCTGAGGATGTTTGCCACCACTGCCACAAGCCTGGGCATTGGAGGAGGAACTGCAAGGAGTACCTCGAGCAGTTGCGAACTGCGAAAGGTATGTTCTATATTGAAATAAATATGTCTCTTAATTCGAATTCTTGGGTACTTGATACCGGATGTGGATCTCATATCTGCAATGATTTGCAGGTGATGACAAGAAGCCGACGTCTTAGAGAGGGTGAGACCCACTTGAGGCTTGAAAATGGAGCAAGAGTTGCTGCAGTAGCTATAGTAGATGTTTATTTATTTCTGTCTTCTGATTTTAAGTTGTTATTGAGAAACGTTTTATTTTTTCCCGAATTAATAAAGAACATTATTTCTGTTTCTATGCTTGATAGTGATGGATATTCTTGTATGTTTGCTAATTCGATTTGCAATATTTACAAGAATGAATGTTTGATTGGAATTGGGGAACGCGAAAACGATTTATACACCTTAAAATTAAAAGACGTTCCAACTCGTGATATCGAAGCACATACAACAACGATTAAAAGAAAACACGATAACTTGAACCCAGCACAACCTTGGCACGCTAGACTAGGTCATATTTCTCTAAGTAGGATGAACAAGTTAGTTAGGAGTGACATTTTTGATCTGTCAGACATTAACTCCCTACCGACTTGTGAGTCTTGTCTCAAGGGAAAGATGACTAAGCAACCCTTCAGGGGCAAGGGTGAGCATGCTCAAGGCCTATTGGATTTGATCCATACTGATGTGTACGGCCCATTTAGTATTGGTACTAAGTACGGTCACACATACTTCATCACCTTTACCAACGATTACTCTGGGTATGGGTACTTGTACTTAATGAAACACAAGTTTGAATCCTTTGAAAGGTTCAAAGAATTCAAGACTGAAGTAGAAAATAAATTAGGCAAAAGTATTAAAGCACTTCGATCCGATCGAGGTGGTGAATACTTGAGTGCTGAATTTCAAGACTATCTGAAAGAGAATGGGATTCTCTCACAGTGGACCCCTCCGGCCACACCACAGCTCAACGGTGTAGCGGAGCTTCGTAATCGAAGCCTGTTAGACATGGTTCGATCTATGATGAGCTTCACTGAACTTCCTACCCAGCTCAACGGTGTAGCGGAGCTTCGTAATCGAAGCCTGTTAGACATGGTTCGATCTATGATGAGCTTCACTGAACTTCCTACTCGTTTTGGGGCTATGCTACTCGAAACAACGGTAATGTTGTTGAACAATGTCCACACCAAGGCAGTGGATAAGACTCCATATGAGATATGGATGGGCAAACCACCCAAGTACTCATACATGAGGATTTGGGGATGTCCTGCTTACGTGAAGCAGACAGTGGGAGATAAGCTGGATACGAGATCCATCTTATGCTACTTCATTGGGTATCCAAAGAATTCCATTGGATACTACTTCTACTATCCCAGCGAAACAAAAGTGTTTGTTTCTAGGAATGCCACCTTTATGGAAAGGGAATTTCTACTTGATAGAAAGGGCAAAATAGTAGAACTCGAAGAGGTTCGAGAACCAAGTGACGTACCTACAGAGCCTGTACCAGAAATGGTCGCACCTAGGAGATCCGAAAGGGTTCCTAGGGCTCCTGCGAGATATGGTTTTCTTCTTGAAGATGATCAAGGTGATCAAGTTGTTGGATCTGATCCAAGAACTTTCAAGGAGGCAATTTCCGATGCAGATTCTAATTTGTGGTTTGAATCAATGCAATCTGAGTTAGACTCGATGCATGCTAACCAAGTTTGGACTCTTGTTAATCCTCCCGAAGGAATTGTTCCTATTGGGTGCAAATGGGTATACAAGAGGAAACTTGGGCTTGATGGTAAGGTAATGACCTACAAGGCACGACTGGTCGCAAAAGGTTACACTCAAAGGCAAGGTGTTGACTATGATGAAACCTTCTCACCAGTCGTGATTTTCAAGTCAATTAGAATCTTATTAGCCATAGCCGCATGGTACGACTATGAGATATGGCAAATGGATGTGAAAACTGCGTTCCTTAATGAAAACATTAAGGAATAGATCTATATGACGCAGCCTGAGGGTTTCACATCTGTTGGAAGCGAGAATAATGTATGCAAGCTTCATAGATCGATCTACGGTCTCAAACAAGCATCGCGAAGTTGGAACCTGAGATTTGATGAAACAATTAAGGAATTTGGTTTCATCAAGAATCCCGAGGAGCCATGTGTATATAAGAAGGTAGTTAAAAGCGCTGTGACATTCCTCGTACTTTATGTTGATGACATTCTACTCATTGGGAATGATGTAGGAATGCTGCAGTCAACTAAAGTCTGGTTGTCTAGTAGATTCTCGATGAAGGACATGGGTGAAGCATCCTATATTCTTGGAATACAGATCTATCGGGATAGATCGAAACAGATGCTCAGACTCACCCAAGCCACCTACATCGATACCATACTTAAGCGGTTCTCTATGGAAGAGTCCAAGAGAGGACACCTACCTATGTGCCACGGGGTCACTCTATCTAAGTCTATGTGTCCGAAGACTGATGAGGAGATAGAGAGTATGACATGTGTGCCATATGCCTCGGCAATAGGTAGTATTATGTATGGCATGATCTCCACTAGACCGGATGTCGCATATACTCTGAGTGTCACGAGCCGCTACCAGGCCAACCCCAGCCAATTGCATTGGAAGGCTGTGAAGGATATTCTTAAGTACTTACGAAGGACTAAGAATATGTTCATGGTCTATGGAGGTGGTGAACTGAAACTGGAAGGCTACACTGATTCTAGCTTCCAGTGTGACGTGGATGATTCGAAGTCACCTCTGGATTTGTATTCATGCTCAATGGTGGTGTTGTCTCTTGGAAGAGTTCCAATCAAGACACCATCGCGGATTCAACCACTGAGACTGAGTACATCGCAGCATCAGCTGCTGCTAAGGAGGCGGTTTGGATAAGGAATTTCGTCCAAGAGTTGGGCGTCATTCCTCATGGAGTTGGTCCAGTCCCGGTGTACTGCGACAACACGGGTTCCGTTGCGCAAGCAAAGGAGCCTAGGTCTCACCAAAGATCCAAACACATACTGAGGAAATACAACATAATCCGGGATATTGTGGCTAGAGGTGACATAGCAGTTGAGAGAGTCGCCTCTGCGGACAACGTTGCTGATTCACTTACGAAGCCCTTACCAGGACCGTTGTTTGAGAAAAATCGCGAAACAATGGGACTACGTCTGATGAGTAGTTGGCTTTAGGGCAAGTGGGAGATTGTTAGAGTAGATACCCAACTAGCCAACTTGTGGCGTGTGGGTTTATAGACTCTTGTATGAAACAATCTTTATATATGATATTCGCATTTATTTATATGGCATTCTTTACTTTCATTGTGTTGTATGATGATTAACAATTGCGTTGAGTAAAGACCTAGAATGCACTATAGTGTATGTTAGATGTGATAGTGGGTTTGAAGGCTATCGTGAAACACATCTAATAGTCACTGTGTATTCTGAACATGTTCCTAGTCGATTGGGCCGTCAAAATGAGGATAAGGCCGCCCGAGCTCGAGACTAGTATCTGCGATGCGAAGTACCATGTTTCATTGGTAGGGAACATTGTGATGTTCTGAGCATGCAGATAGATAGTGACCTGGTGATCTATCGAACTACCCTCGTTCGGACTTTCCAAGTGGTTATCATTTGTCGAGTGGATAAGTCCGAGGTCTTGGTTGTACTGATTAGTCCTCACGACTCGAAACGTCATTGAGACTCTACATGATAGGCGTCTCACTTTGACTCGTTTGCCGACTCATTTGGGGTCATTAGGCGGTGGGATTGGGTGAGATCCCGATGCATGTAGGAGTCGATGCATCGTTGTCGAGGATTCACCGCTCGCAGACATGCGTGGATATCCTATGCTATCTGAGGGGATAATAGTGTATAAATCTCTGGCCAGAGTACTAGAAGTGTTTTAGATAAATGGGTTTACCTAGTTACACTCGCGATGTCACTATTCTATCTCCAAGATGTATGCATAGCTATCGAATCTTTAGCGACTCTCGATTTACCAATGGTCGTTGATCTGATCGGGATATACGAATTGAAAGGACCGTATTGTACGCTAACAACGACCAACTGGTTCTTGCAGACACTATCAGTGATACCTAGGGGATCATGGGGCGATGTTGCTAGACGCTCTTACTATGATCCAGTTGGGCAAGTCCGGAATTGTGATTCCGGAGCCACAATGGTTGTGGGCCCACGGCTAGCTGTATCCCTGAACCATTGAGGGTCACACAAGTACTGGATTCGAGATTCCCGCATGGAAACTAAGCTCAATGTGTTGAGCACTTAAGGAGGATTTTGGGGAGTGCGACTTCCTAAAAGTCAACAGGGGTCAAATCGTGATTTCCCGCTGTTGAGGGGTAAAACGGTCATTTTGCACTGGGGTTCTGAAAAAATGGTTTTTCAGATCATATTATTCAGTTTTGGAAACTGAGTCGATCGGTCCGATCTGATCGGCGATCGGAGTTATGATGAAGTCACGGTGATAGGGATGAACCGAATGTTCATACGTTGGAGCCGGGCCCGTTGGGCCGGTCCATGTTTATCACTAGTATATTTAATTAGACTTAAGGCTTTAATCAAATGACGAGATTACACAAAACCCTAACCCTAGTCTCTCAACCACCAAAAAGCCGCCGCCCCCTCCTCTCTCTAATATCGCCGCCGCCGCCGCCTTTGCGCCGCCGCCCCTCACCGGAATTTGTTCCGGCCAACTTTTCGAGGAGTTTCCGTCCGTGCTGATCTCATCAGGCCTTCTAGTGCAGGCTGACGAAGGAGTCTCCCTTCCGGTCGTGGACCTGATTGACGAATCTACAGCCGCCTACCGTGAAGTGCCGTTCTTCTTGTAATTCCGGTTGGAGCCAGGCGCAAGTCGCCAGCAAGGTAACACCCTGAGAAACACCCTATGAATGGTTCATATTGTGTTATTATTGAATTGTATTGAACGTTTCCCGGCCTAATTTTGTTCTTCCGCTGCCTCGCCGGGAGACGGGATCCGGATCCGCCACGGTTCCCCAACAGTTTCATCGAATCTCAGGTTCCAACTTCTCGATGCTTGTTTGAGACCGTAGATCGATCTCTGAAGTTTGCATACTTTATGCTCACTCCTACAGATGTTAACCCTCAGGCTGCATAATATAGATCTCTTCCTTAATGTTTCCATTAAGGAACGCAGTTTTCACATCCATTTGCCATATCTCATAGTCGTACTTTCGACTATGTCCAGTAAGATTCTCATCGACTTGAACATTGCGACTGGTGAAAAGGTTGTTGGGGAACCGTGGCGGATCCGGATCCCGTCTCCGGGCGAGGCAGCGGAAGAACAAAATTAGGCCGGGAAACGTTCAATACAATTCAATAATAACACAATATGAACCATTCATAGGGTGTTTAGTCAGTTACCTTGCTGGCGTCTAGGCGCCTGGCTCCGACCAGTTTCACGAGGAA
>KV007827.1:88589-141169 GCA_001598015.1 Dorcoceras hygrometricum
ATCACAATGTTCCCTACCAATGAAACATGGTATTTCGCATCGCAGATGCTAGTCTCATGCTCGGGCGGCCTTATCCTCATTTTGATGGCCCAATCGACTAGGAACGAGTTCAGAATACACAGTGACTATTAGATGTGTTTCATGATAGACATCATATCCACTATCACATCTAACATACACTATGGTGCATTCTAGGTCTTTATCCAACACAATTGTTAATATTATAGCATAATGAAAATAAAGAATACCATAAATAAATATGAATTTCATAAATAAAGATCGTTATACAAAGAGTCAATAAAACTCACACGCCACAAGTTGGCTAGTTGGGCATCTACTCTAACACCAAATAACTCCGGGTAGCGCGTCCGCATAACCCTCTCAGTATCCCAGGTCAATTCATCCTCTGAGTGATTCTGCCACCGGGCCTTGACCATCGGAATACTCCACGCTCTCAGCCTGCGCTCCTCCCTAGCTAGAATCTGAACGGGTCGTTCCTCAAAAGATAAATCTGGTGCCAACTGGAGCGGCTCGAAATCCAACACATGATAAGAATTCGGAACATACTTCCGCAGCATCGAGATATGGAAGACATTATGCACTGCTGATAAGCTGGGAGGTAACGCTACTCGGTAAGCCAGAGTACCAACCCTCTCTAGAATCTCGAACGGCCCAATAAACCTCGGGCTAAGCTTGCCTATCCGGCCAAAGCGCATCACGCCCTTCATGGGTGATATCCTCACAAACACATGATCTCCCACAGCTAGCTCCAGATCTCGTCGTCTCTGATCAGCATAACTGTTCTGACGACTCTGGGCTGTCCTCATCCTATCCCGAATCCTCGTCACAATGTCCGTTGTCTGCTGTACTAACTCCGATCCAGTAAGAACTCTGTCACCAACCTCGTCCCAGTGTACGGGAGATATTCATCTCTCCCGTACAGCGCCTCATACGGAGCCATCCCTATCGATGCCTGAAAGCTGTTGTTGTACGTGAACTCTATAGCGACAATCCTGAGGCCCACGTACCCTGAAAATCTATGACGCAAGCTCTCAGCAAATCCTCCAAAATCTGAGTGACCCTCTCTGACTGTCCGTCTGTCTGCGGAAGAAATGTTGTACTGAACGACAATCTCGTCCCCAAGACGGCATGTAAGCTCCTCCAGAACACAGATGTGAATCTGGTGTCTCTGTCCGACACTATCGAGACTGGTATGCCATGCAGTCTGACAATCTCTTGGATGTAAAGCTCTGCGTACTGTGTCAGGGTGAAAATAGTCTTCACCGGTAAGAAATGCGTTGACTTGGTGAGTCTGTCCACAATCACCCATATAGTCGTGAACCCTCTAGGACTCCTAGGCAATCCAACCACAAAGTCCATCGTAATATGCTCCCAATTCGACTCTGGAATGGGAAGTAGCTTCAACAACCCTGTCGGTCGCTAATGCTTTGCCTTGACCTTCTGACAAGTCAAGCACTCAGACACGAATCTCCCAATGTCCTTCTTCATCCCTGGCCACCAGTACAAAGTCTGCAAATCTCTGTACATCTTCTTACTCCCTGGGTGGATGGAGTACGTCGATGCATGAGCCTCAGATAAGATCTCGGCTCTCAACTGTCCAGTGCTCGGCACCCACATACGGCCTCTGAAGCGGACTATCCCATCCTCAATAGTATACAGACCTCGTCCTCTATCCTCATCACGCATCCTCCACTGCTGTAATTGCTCATCGGAGGCCTGCCCCTCTCTGATCCGCTCTCGAAGAGTCGGCTTAATGGTGAGCACTGCTAAACTCGGCGCACAGCCTCCTAAATAGAACTCTAGGCCGAATCTCTGAATCTCCGCCTGAAGTGGCCTCTCAACTGACAAACACGCCACTACTACGATCTTCCGGCTCAAAGCGTCTGCCACTATATTAGCCATACCCGGATGATAGCTAATGTCACAGTCATAGTCCTTCACCAACTCTAACCATCTGCACTGCCTCATGTTCAGCTCCTTCTGGGTGAAGAAGCACTTGAGGCTCTTGTGGTCCGTGAATATCTGACACTTCTCGTCGTACAAATAGTGCCTCCAAATCTTCAGCGCAAACACCACTGCTGCAAGCTCCAAATCATGCGTCGGATAGTTCTACTCATAACTCTTCAGCTGCCTCGACGCATATGCAATAACCTTACCACCCTGCATCAGTACTGCACCCAAACCTCTCAGAGAAGAATCTGTATAAACCACAAACTCCTCGTGGTCCACTGACATAGCTAATACTGGTGCTGAAGTAAGGGCCTCCTTCAGCTGATCAAAGCTCTTCTGACACTCGGGACTCCACACATACTTTGCATTCTTCTTGGCCAAGGCTGTCAAGGGCACTGAGATAGAAGAGAAGTCCTTGATAAACTTGCGATAATAACCTACCAAGCCCAAGAAACTGGGAATCTCCACTGCATTCCTCGGAATCCCCCAGTTCTGCACCGCCTCCACCTTCGATGGGTCAACTGAAATCCCATCTCTCGACACAATATGTCGTAAGAATGCCACGTGCTCCAGCCAAAACTCGTACTTGCTGAACTTGGCATACAATATGTGCTCCCTCAAAGTCTGCAAAGTCGCCTGCAAGTGATGTCTATTCTCCTCCAAACTCCTCGAATAGACCAGGATGTCGTCGATGAAAACTATAATGAACTGGTCTAGATACTGCCTGAATACCCTGTTCATCAGATCCATGAAAAAATCGCTGGGGCATTCGTCAGGCCAAACGGCATCACCAAGAACTCGTAGTGGCCGTAGCGCGTCCTAAAAGCAGTCTTGGACACATCCTCCTCTCTAACTCTCAGTTGATGGTAGCCGGATCTCAAATCAATCTTCGAGAATACCGAATCTCCCTGCAACTGATCAAATAAATCCTCAATCCTCGGTAGTGGGTATTTATTCTTCACTGTAACCCGGTTCTGCTCCCGGTAGTTGATGCACAATATCATGCTGCCATCCTTCTTCTTCACAAACAACACTGGTGCGCCCCATGGATAAAAGCTAGGACGAATGAACCCCTTATCGAGCAACTCCTGAATCTGCTCCTTAAGCTCCTTCATCTCTGTAGGAGCTAATCGATAAGGTGCCTTAGAGATAGGCACTATCCCTGACATCAGCTCAATAGAAAACTCCACCTCTCGCTCCGGTGGAACTCCCACTACATCATCAGGGAAGACATCTGCATAATCTCTGACTACCTCCACCTCAGATAGTGAAGGACCTGCTGAATCTCCAAAAACAGTAACGCTGGCCAAGTATGCCTGACATCCGTGCTCGACTAGCTTCCTGTCCTGAAGGAAAGATATAAATATGGGCTTCCGCCGCCTCCTAGCTGCCTCAAATAAGAAATCCTTCTGCCCTGGCGGTCTGATAGACACTGTCCTCCTCTGAAATTATATCACTGCTCCAAACTCTGTCAGTCAATCCATGCCTAGGATGAGGTCGAATCCTGTCATTGGCAAAACGACCAAATCTGCTCTGACCGCATGATCCTGAAACGTCATCGTCAAACCCTGCACGACGCTGGTCGTCGTCAACTACTCTCCTGACGGAACCGTCACGACGTGAGCTACCCCCATGCTCTCCGGAACAATACACATCCTCTGTGTGAATGCACTCGAAATAAACGAGCGGGTCACCCTCGAGTCTAGCAAAGCGAGTGTAGTGACACCTAGAACATGAATCTCGCTTGAAATAGAAACGTCACATAGGTACGCGTCTATGGTCATACTAAATCCCAAAAAGGCAGATTGGATACCTAAACAGTTCTAAGTTCGCTAGCCCTTTCAGTCAAAGTTCTCAAGACGAGTCCTAGAAGTCCTACAATTCCCACTTATGTTCACCTAGCAACTAAGGCAACAAGTTTCCTAGCAGTGCTCCACCTAGCATGCAATTCCAAAACACCCAGATAGCACATAATAGATACGGAAATCTAAAATGGATACCTGTAAGTAAAGTCGTGTCGGGATCCGCAGCCTCTGCCTGCATCACAAAAGCACGACCAGTAGACTGCACCCTCTGTGGGCAATTCATAGCGACATGCCCCGACTCCTTGCAGTGGAAACATCGGCCTGAACCCGCCATGCACTGCCCTGGATGACTCTTCTGGCACGTCGGGAACACTCCAGGTCTACGGGAAGTAGTCCCCTGCTGCTGCGATCTCTTCTGACCCTGCGTCCTCTGCTGGCCCTGAGGCCTCTACTGCTGATGGCCCTGCTGAGATGGGCCCTTAGAAGGCCCCTGAAAAGGTCTCTTCGCTGGTGGCTGTGAAGACTGGCCTCTGGCGGACTGCTGCATCTGAAGCTTCCTCTGAAAGTCATCCCTCATGTCTTTCCGGCCTCTCTTAGACCGGTAAGCCCTGTTCACTGCCGCCATATAAGTCTCCAAGTCAGCCATGTTGACATCGTGGTGGATGTCGGGTCGCAGTCCATCAGTAAACTGCCGCAGCTTCTCACTCTCCACTGTATCGAGGGCACAAAGGTACACCCCCGCTCAAACTGTCTAACATACTCAGCAACAGACTTGTTTCCCTGACGGAGACTCATAAACTCCTGAATCAGCTGGCTCCGGGCATCCACAGTAAAATACTTCTCAAAGAAGACCTTCTTGAACTCCACCCATGTCAGGCTCTCAAGAAATAAACCAACCCACTGCGCCCTTCCGCCATAGAGCGGCATCTCCCTTCAGCATGAAAATAGCACAACTGACCTTTTCGGCGTTCGCTAGACACATGTAATCATAGATAGTCTCCATGGATTGGATCCACTCCTCGGAAACAAGTGTATCGGTGGTACCAACAAACTCCTTAGGTCCCTGCTTGTGGAACCTCTCAGCAACGTCCTCCTCATACGACTTCCCGGGTCGCTCTGACTGACGCTCCAGCAGTCTGGTAATCCCAGCTAGCATGTCCACGCTAGCTCTCTCATAAGGAGTCAACTGAGGTGGTGGGGGAGGAGGAGGAGGTGTAGCATCATCCTGCTGGATCCTATCACGTCGGGGAGGCATTGTTCTGATACACCAAAACCTTATCACGTAAATCTAAGTGCATGACTAAGCGTCTGATTTTAAAACTATAAGGCCAAAACCTCATACATAACTAAAACATGCAGCATTCAATCATAAACATAAATCGTAAAACTGTAAAACTCACAGACTGGTAGTGCGACTTCTGAGCTCCACGCAGCAGGCAAGTACCCCACCAGAACCATCGCTCTGATAACAACTGAAACGAACCAGACTCTAGAAATTTTTTTTTTAAACATGTGCGGAAAAACATAAACTTAAAGTATAGCTCGTTCCCTTTTAAAAAATTTTTAAATCATTTTCTATCCATACTTCTAATAATAAATAAAGTTATTCAAAAACGTTAAAACATCCAAATGGAATAATAATCAACTGTGTAAAGATACTGAAAGTAGACATGTTTAAAACCAACATCTAAAACTGTATCATCTCAAGAAAATAACATCGCTGCGATCAAGGGGTACTACTGCAACATGCGCTCAGATGTCCTCACCGTCAGTCGGTGTAAACTCAGCAGGATCATCACCTGCACCATTTAAACCTAGTGAGCCTAGAGGCTCAGCATGCTCTATCGTATATCATAACAAAGTACATTCTAATAAAATCGCATGCAGCCACATACTTGTAATAAATAAATGTTAAAAACATGAATGCGTGCATGATCTTAAAACATTGCTTCATACATTTCATATCATAACATATCATATAACATATAAGGAATGGCATAACGTAACATGAAAAACATATGAGTCGTATCCTGAAGTGTGACCATAGTCGATTGATCAATCTGTAAACCAACGTATGTGACGGTGTGGTTCATCCGACCTCGAGCCGGGATCCCTATATGTCACACCTATATGTTGCCACTTCACCACGATATCGACACGTGTATCCATAAGCTGCCACTTCACCATGATATCGCACATGGATCCATAAGCTCATAAGTCGCCACTTCACCATGATATCACACATTGATCCATAAGCTCATCATACATTCATCATAAGTTGTCACAATTCAATCCCTCGGGTTTTGTCTTTTAAAAGAACATGCCTTTAACATTCATAAAACATTCATGATTCATGCATTTCGTAAAATTATGCAAGTTTAAAAGCTTAGCCCATTAATGTATATTTAACCATTTCCTTTAAAACATTTACGTACATAGCATACTACATATATGATTAAACATACATTTACGGGCTTCTACATTTTTCTACTTCGATCAAGGAATGGTTCAGGAGTCTGGCCCACTACTTCTAGACTAAACATCACTCTTAACTCAGACGATGAAACGAATGCTCACCCCTTTTTACAATTTTTGTCTATTTTTATTAAATTTTGACTTTATAAATCAAGGCTAAATTTTGACTAATTAAAATCAATTTTGACTCCTTAAAATCAATTTTGGCTTATTAAACTCGATTTTGACTTTTAAAATCAATTTAAATCAATTTTGACCCCAAAAGACCGATTTTGACCAAATTAAAATCCCAAAAGTCGATTTTGACTTAAGTAAAATTCCAAAGGTCCCAATTTTACTAAAAACTTAAAAATAAGTATAACTTTATTATTTTAAAAGTTTGAATCAATTTTAAAACATCTGGATATTTTCTTAAAAATTGGACATTTGACTTAAAATTAAAATAACAGGTCCATAATTAAAATAACTTGGACCTATGTTTAAAACATTTGACTCGAGACTCGAAAAACCGATCCGGTCCAACCGAACCAATCCGGTTCAATTGAACCGAACCACTCAAAACAAAGCCCTAAACCGAAATACACGCACTACCCCATACGCACTGCCGCGACAAGCGACTGTTCTTCCCATTCAAACTCCCTGCTCCGGCCACCACTGGCCGGAGCCCCATCGGCTGGACCACCCCCAGGTCCAGCTGGTCCTAACCTGACCAGCCTTGGTCCCAACCGTGGATGCACGAAGGAGAACAACTCGCACAAAGATGGCGCACGGCGCTGCGCAGAAACACGCAGCGCGCGGTGTTCACCTTCTAGCCAATGGTTCGACCGATATCTCCCATATTTGGACCACTCCTAGCCCTCCCTAGGGCCCTCATGAACCACCTAAGATCGAGCCATCATCCCTTAAGCCGCCCCTCAACCGAATTCGTGCAAGAATTTATCAAAATCGTGAGTGAAGTCGTGGAGCAATGCGTGAAACATGATCAAAGGAGGTTAGATCGGAAAATTACACGTCCAATTCACATGAATTTTCATGAAAATCAGTCTAATATAGTTTAAATGGCGAGAAAATAAGTTGATATCACGTGCCTGTTTTGGTTGGAGTAGAATTTTGCAAGTTACCGACGTTGTAGACTCGAGATCGGGGCACCACCGGATTTGGATCTCCAAGCTTCACCAAGAATGGAGGAATTTCGAATTGTTTTGTTGGAGGGGAAGGGAGGACGGCTGGTTGATGATCTAGGGCTAGTTGTGGTTAAACTTGGTGTTTAGGAATAATACAATGTGACATAATTGACCCCTATGATTTAATTAAGTATAAGAAGTGGAAAAAGACATGCTAGCCCCTCTCTTTAATTAAAAATATAATTAAAACTTTATATAGGCCATAAAAAGGGTTTGAATTTCGAAATTGAAGGCTCCTCCAAATTTAAACACCATAAAATTCAATATCACAGCCCGTATAGGCAAAAAACGAGTTCCCTTCCAAAATAATCATAAAAACTCAAATTTTTAGAAAGTGTTGCTTAAAATAAAATAATTTCATTCTAAAAATCCCATAACTTAAAAATCTCAAATTATTTTCATTCCGGTCGGCCCTAATCTCGTCCACGCGTCTGTAACTCAAGCAGGCTGAAAAATAATACATGCATACCATGCAACATAAAATCATAAATAAATCTTATAAAATGGCATGTAATCATATAAAAATATTTTTCCCCTAGTCATGCACTCATTTCTACGTAGTCAGGAAATTTCTAGGTGTTACACTATTCTTCTGTTCATCGTCCTGTATATATATGGAGATTTCCATCTATATTAATCGGCAAAGGATATGTCATACCGGCTAGTTGATTTCTTTCCTTCTGAGTAGAACTTACCATTTCTTCTACCCAATTCTTAGGAAAGGTACCGTTGAGTCCAAATATAGCGTCCGGTAATTTGCCAATAATTGAGCATCTGATTGATTTAATTTGATCTGATAGAATCACGTCTATATTGATAACTGTACGTTCTAAGTTGTTCTCTATAGACATGATCTGAAAGCTTGTAAGCTCTGAGCTGTAGCGTGAAGACATAGTAGACTGCTCTTGAGATCTGATCCAAAACCTGTTTGAGCTGATCTTTTCTAAACTGAATCTTTTACACGTCTGATCCGATATACAGTTCTGAGCTGATATGGAAACGTCCTGAGCTGTTCTGTCAGCTCTGCATCTTTACAGTTGTAATCTATTCGGTTTCTTGTCTTTGTGATCACCAAAAATTAATTTTATTTCTAACAATTTCCTCCTTTTTGGTGATGACAAAACTTAGCAGGAAAAATTTTCTTTTATTAATCAACGAAACTTGCTAAGTACGAGAACTGATATTACTTATCAAAACAGATTCTTGAAAAACTCAAACAACGACTCAAAACCATATGTGCTTGCCACCACTGCTACTTTCACCTTTCTGCTGCTGCTGCTACCACCTTCCCCCTTTTTGACATCATCAGCTCTCTTAAGATGTGCAACAAATTCTACAACTTGAGAGCTGAGGGAGGCGAGGCTCGAATTGACATCAGACAAAGAATCATGTACTACGTCAAGATGCGATAGCCTTGCTGATGTAAGTTCCAAAGAGAGTTCAATGAGGTATCTGCCACGGTCCTTAATCAGTTGCAGGTACTGTTGCCTCTGTGCAATTATCAGCGAACATTTTTCCTTATGTGCGTCTACAATACTGAGTTCAAGAGATGTCATATTCTGATTGAATTTTGTCTTGAAAGAATTGAACAACTATTTAGATTTCAGCTGCTCGAGACTGAGATTGTGAACTAAGTCTCTGAGCTCAGCAGTTGTCTGATTATGGACATAATTGTACTCGAAAAATCCACAACACCGATCAAAACGCTGGCCGTGCTGAAAATCTTTGAAAAATGTCTCTGAAATATCCACTGAAATCTGCACAGAGGGGTGAACAATAAAATCCGTACACTGATTCACCGCTCCTCTTTCAACTGTTACAATTCTACGCTTCGCCGCTGGATGAGCAACTTCAGTAGTTCTGGAGTGCATATCCTCTGATTGTTTATCCATGGTTGTTTCTGATCTCTTGGAGTCTTCAAATTTCTGCCTCTTCTCGATAAGTGGTGTTGGAGATAATATCTGCAACGAGAATATAAAATGCGAGAGATTTTCAGAGAAGTTGAAGGGTTAGAGAGATAGCGTATACCGAGGAGAATTTGAAACGGTGAGAGAATATGTAGGTTGCGTTGCTGGCAACACATGACAACGCACGTGTCATGTAGCTATTGGCGGGTTTTGATTTGAAATAAACAATTGTTAAAACGAGTAGATACAATCACAAAAATAATAGTTTAGAGTGCAGAAAATACTAGATTTTGAAAAACATCCGCCAATTTATGGAAAGAGAACACAACCATAAATTTTATTATTTCAACAGGGGTAAATCAGATCACTCGGGGATAAGCATCAGCTGTATATGTGTGAAATATGAATGCATCAACATTCAGTGACTTATAGCTTACTAAATCTGATCTGAAGGTTCCCCCTAAGCTGAGGATATCCCGTAAGCTGTCGGTTTCCCCTAAGCTCAAGGTCCCTAAGCTAAGATTCCGTAAGCCGAAGGTTCCCTAAGTTGATAATTCCCCCTAAGCTTAGCATATCCTAAATCACCTGCACAGAACAGATTAGGGTAGTTCTAAGAGACCAAGTATATTTCTAAAATAAGAAAACTTAGCGTCAGGCAGTGGCTTGGTGAATATATCAGTAGCTTGCTATTTTGTTGACACATATTCCAGCCTGACGTCCTTCTTGAGCACGTGATCTCTGATGAAATGGTGCCTAATCTCAATATGCTTGGTTCGCGAATGCAGCACAAGGTTCTGCGTAATGGCTATAGCACTGGTGTTATCACAGAAGATTGGTGCTTTAGAGGCATCAATGCCAAAATCCCTATGTTGGTGTTGTATACAAAGAATCTGAGCACAACAGCTCCCGGCTGCTAAGTAATCTGCTTCAGCTGTGGACGTGGCAATTGAAGTTTGCTTCTTACTGAACCATGAGATCAGACGGTCTCATAGAAATTGGCATGTTCCACTTGTGCTACGCCTGTTAATGCAACAACCTGCGTAATCTGCATCACTATACCCGATCAGTTGAAAGCTGGAGTCTTTGGGATACCAAAGACCCACGTTTGGTGTGACGTCCCAATCCTCATGGGGTCACGAAAGAATAATAAAAAGAAAAGAAGGGCTGAATGGGAATTGTTATAAGCTGTATTTCTTATAACTAAATCAAAACTCAAACACAAACATAATATGGCGCCAAGTACTGGAACAGCTGAAACAATTTCTTTAATAACAGATGTTACAAAAGTGCAAAATGCGATATAACAACTTTGCAATTCTATATGAATTCACTATTGTTGTAATAGAGCTAATACAGACTTAACAAAATATCAAAAACAACAACAGCGGCTGTCAGGCCTCATGCTCTAAACAGAGTAAAATCATACAAACACATGCGGAAGCTATCAAAAAGCGGGTAAAATTTTCGCTTTTGGTCTAACGGTTTAAACAATATACTTGAAAATAAAGCGATACTCAAAATATATCCCAGCTTATAAAAACAACCAACAGTATAGCATATAACAACCAAAACATGTATCAGACTCAAAAAACATAATACAACAACAAAGCGCAGGCATCCCCTGGCTAACAGTACTGATACATATAAGTATGCTATACACTACTGGGATACTCAACCACCTCCTGGGGCACCACCAGCTGGGTTAAAACCACGACCAGCTGTAAAACCTGGGTATCCTGAAAACAACACAAACAAGGAAACAAACCAAGCCCCAGAGGGACATGGGGTCAAACCCCAGTACGGAGAGCAACTATAAAACAGCAGTAACAGCAAGAATAAAATGCAGATGCTATGCATGAGAAAAGAGACAACAGCTCAACGGGATCTGCAACAGGATATGTGGCCACGGTGAGTGTAGGACATGTGGGTGCTACCCACTCACCCCTACTCGCCCACCCTTACCAGATGCATCAACACCCAACCTATGAACTGTGGTAGCTAGCCACTCGGCGCATAGGGGAAATGAGAGTGCGGAATCGCCGCTCGCCCTCACATCCTGGTAAGAAAACAAAGAAGCAACAACGAAACAAGGCAATGGCTACCACAACGGAAATGGAGATTGTCATGCGTGTATGCAACATGCTGGAACACAAGCATATAATCATATGCAACGCAACAATTAAACACAATTAGCATACACAGTCCTCAACCAGGACAACAACAAAGCACGGCAATCCAACACAGCCATCTCGCAATTCATCCAAGCCAAGTTCCACGCTGAATTACAAGCTCAAGATCCGTTCCTTAATTCCTAGCGCAATTACCACAAAACTAGGACTGAGAAATCTGATTCCAACCTGTTAAACATACGCAAGATACAGGGAATCATCAACAACAACACACGGCCAACCACAGAAAACACGGCTGGGAGTTCCACGCTCAACCAGCAACTAACACCCTAATACAACTCAACAGGGAGCTAAATCACAGCTACGAAATGAGATCTCAAAACTAAAACCGAAGGCTACCTGCGTGCACAAACACACTGCCGAAGATAGCAGCTTCGCGATCTCACTCCAGCAAACGATAGACTCCGAAACTAGTATAGGCTGAAAGAGCTTTCCAAGAGGAGTCCAACGCTACCTCAAGCGAAAGAAACGATGGCCGGAAGCGACGGGAAATTACCGGAGAAGCTCACGGTGAACAGTAGCCGAGGGTTTGAGAAACAGAGAACAAAATCGGGAAATATTTCTCTAAGTATGGGATCTAGTGGAATACAACAAAGCCAAGCCTTGCTCCTTAAATAAGTGCGAGAAATCTGTTTATTCCACCGAAAGAAACAGATTCCACCAACAGCTCTCGCTCGCGCTAAACAACGCTCAAACCCCGAAACGACGTCGCTCCAATACCACGGTGAAATCTGGAGGCCAAAACGCTAAAAGCTGGAAATAGCGTTAATCGCTCAAAACGACGCCGCATAGCATCACGATGAGGTCTGGACGTTAGCAACAACGCTAGAGAAATCTGAACAGGAAGTGTTGACCCGCGTTGACGTCTGTTTTCACAACTAGCGCTACACACAACAGACCTCTCCTCGCGGGAACAGATCTCTCGCTAGCGCTACACTCAAAACGGCGTCGTGCCAACTAATCTAAACGGTGTCGTATCCCACACGATACAAAACACATGGAGACCAGATCTCTACACACTAACGCATCAGATCCCTCATACACACAAAACAACCAGACTTCACCAAACAATGGCGTACTAGGCTCTCTCGCTACAAAATGCGCCGCAACGCTAAGCGCCCAGATTTCACAAAATCCAAACAGATCTCACCAAAAACGACCAGCTTTCACCCAAAAATCCAGATTTCTCACAAAAACATATTTCAACCCAAAAACACGAAAACTTCCAGAATTACTTAAAATGTGATTTCTGACCCGAAAATACAAACCAAACTCCCAAACAGAGATCTGAACCACCAGAAATCTCCAAAAACCGATTAATTCCAACAAATTAATC
The DNA here is from genome assembly GCA_001598015.1 of Dorcoceras hygrometricum. Classification (NCBI taxonomy): domain Eukaryota; kingdom Viridiplantae; phylum Streptophyta; class Magnoliopsida; order Lamiales; family Gesneriaceae; genus Dorcoceras; species Dorcoceras hygrometricum. Next base: position 101,457 of record KV007827.1, read on the forward strand.
TTAATACATTTCAGGTCTCACATTTCTCCCCCACTTAAAAAGATTTCGTCCTCGAAATCAAACAACAATTCTGGCACAACAACACCGTAACAGCAAGATACAAACAGAACTCGCCCAACACAAGGCCAAGAGTTCAAGATAACTGAGCAAACATATAACAACTAGGAAAAAAATACAACCAAAAGCTACAAACTACTGGAAATTTAGCTCAACAGCTACTCAAACAGATGCAGCCATTCGCGCTGCATCTTTTCTTCCAGCTCCCAAGTAGCTTCTTCCCTTCCATGTTTGCTCCACTGCACCATTACCAACGGAATGGTGTTATTTCTCAGCTGTTTCTCTTTTCTTCCAAGGATCTGCAAGAGATATTCTTGATAACTCAACGACTGATCTAGCTCCACCTCATCAGTTCCAAGCACATGAGACGGATCTGGCTCATACTTCCTCAACATGGAAACATGGAAGACGTCATGAAGAGAAGACAACTCTGACGGCAACAACAGCCGATACGCTAAAGGGCCAATCCTCTCAACAATCTCATACGGACCAACGTAACGAGGGGCTAACTTTCCCTTGTGTCCAAAGCGCATCACACTGCGAAATGGAGAAACTTTGAGAAATACACGATCACCAACCTGAAAATCAAGAGGTCGATGCCTATTATTCGCATAACTGGCTTGGCGATCCTGGGCAGCTTTCATCCACTGTCTAATAAGATCCACGTGATCTTTCATTTGCTGCACAAAGTCAGGGGCAGATAACTGCTTCTCCCCCACTTCTTCCCAACACACTGGCGATCTGCACTTCCTTCCATACAAAGCCTCAAACGGCGCCATGCCAATCGTCACCTGATAGCTGTTATTGTACGAAAACTCAACCAAAGACAACGCGTCTTGCCAGCTACCTCCGAAATCCAACACAACAGCTCGCAACATATCCTCCAACGTCTGGATAGTGCGCTCAGATTGGCCATCTGTCTGGGGGTGATACCCGGTGCTCATCGCCAAACTGGTACCCAAAGCTGTTTGCAAACTCTTCCAAAACCTGGAAGTAAATCTCGGATCTCGGTCGGAAATGATCGAAACGGGTACACCATGCAGTCTAACAACAAAATCAACGTATAGCTTCGCCATCTTCTTCAACGAGAAGGTCATTCCATAGGGAATAAAATGCACAGACTCCGAAAGACGGTCTATAACCACCCAAATAGCATAGCATCCTCTGCTGGAACGAGGCAGATGCGTCACGAAATCCATAGCAATGTGCTCCCAATTCCATTGGGGAATTTCCAAACTCTGCAACAGACCACCAGGTCTCATCCTTTCGGCCTTAACCATCTGACAATTCAAACATCGAGCAACAAAACCAGCAACATCTCTCTTTAGGCCAGCCCACCAAAAGTGCGGCTTCAAAGCATGGTACATCTTCCGTGCACCAGGATGGACACTATGTCTGCTACAGTGCGCTTCCCGAAGGATCTCCTCCTTCAAACCAATCAAATTGGGCACAACCAACCTGCCCCGGAAACGCAAACAACCATCGGAAGAGACAGAATAATCCTCAAGTTCGCCAGCCCTGACCTTCAACTTCAACTCGTGGATAGATGGATAAGTTCTCTGAGCTGCTCGAATAGTCGAAACAATCTGTGGCTCCACTTGGAATGATGAAACCACAACGTAATTCTCAGCCGGGTAGAATCTCCAACCCGTAGTGTTAAGATGCTCCTGATCTTAGATATGTACAACGACTCAAGCATCTCACTAGCCTTCCTGCTCAAAGAATCGGCCACTACGTTCGACTTCCCAGGCTGGTACTTAATTTCACAATCAAAGTCTTTTAGAAACTCCATCCACCGACGTTGTCTCATGTTCAAGTCAGGATGCGAAAACAGATACTGCAAACTCTTGTGGTCGGAGTACACCACAAACTGCTCGCCATACAAGTAGTGACGCCAGATCTTTAACGCAAAGACCACCACTGCTAACTCCAAATCATGGACTGGGTAACGACTCTCGTGCGGTTTCAACTGCCGTGAGGCATACGCAATGACTCGACCATTCTGCATCAACACACAACCAAACCCATTGAGCAAGCGTCAGAACAAACCACGAAACCACCTGAACCAGACGGCAGAGCCAACACAAGCGCAGTAGTCAACTTTTCCTTGAGCAGTTGAAAAGCATTCTCGCACTGCTCAGTCCAAACAAAACGTTTGTCCTTCTGAGTCAATTAAGTCATCGGCTTTGCTATACTAGAGAATCCCTCAATGAAGCGACGGTAATAGCCAGCCAGACCCAAGAAACTGTGAATCTCGGAAACATTCCTGGGACGTTCCCAGTTTAGAATGGCATCAACCTTGCTAGGATCCACAGAAATCCCCTCGGCTGAAATCACATGTCCCAAGAATACGACGCGATCCAACCAGAACTCACACTTGGAAAACTTTGCATAAAACTGCTGGTCTCTCAACGTCTGAAGGATAATACGCAAATGTTCCTTGTGCTCCAAAGGAGTCTTCGAATAGACTAAGATGTCGTCGATGAACACGATCACAAACTGATCGATAAACTCGCGAAAAACTCGGTTCATCAAATCCATAAAGACTGCAGGGGCATTAGTCAATCCAAACGGCATCACCAGAAACTCGAAATGCCCGTACCTGGTACGAAAAGCAGTCTTCGCGACATCTTGTTCTCTCACTCTCAGCTGATGGTATCCTGAACGAAGATCAATCTTTGTATACACCGCAGAACCTTGCAACTGATCAAACAGATCATCGATTCTCGGCAACGGGTACTTGTTCTTGATAGTGGCTTTATTCACTGGCGAAAATCAATGCACATCCGCATTGAGCCATCCTTCTTCTTCACAAATAGAATGGGCGCTCCCCACGGTGACATACTAGAGCGAATAAAACCTTTCTCCAGCAAATCATCTAACTGCACCTTGAGTTCTCTCAACTCCGCAGGCGCCAGACGATAAGGGGCACGTGAAATCGGAGCTGTTCCAGGCACCAGCTCTATGCTGAAGTTTATTTCTCGCCTCGGAGGAAAACCAGGAATCTCCTCCGGAAACACATCCGGGAAATGTCGCACCACGGGAACATCACTGAGCTGCACGCGGGAAGAAGAAGACGCATCCAAAGCGTAGATCATAAAGCCAGCATTCCCCAAAGACAACAAGCTAAACATCTCCATAGCTGAGATCAACGGGATCTTCGATCTAGAATCCTGGCCGTAGAAGTCCCACTTCTCGCCAGACAAAGGCCTAAAGCGCACGATTCCAAGGAAACAGTCCACAGAGGCCCTATAGTTGGACAGCACATCCATCCCAACTATGCAATCGAAATCCCAAAGCATCAAACGGATCAAGTTCGCTAACAGGACATGCTCACCAAACCGCAACACACCATCCAACAAAACCTCCTGGGAGAACAAGCTCACACCGCTAAGGGTAGACACGGAAATAACATCGCGCAACGAAATGGTACACAAACCATGCTCAACAACAAACTTATCAGAAATAAACTAATGCGATGCACCGGTGTCAAACAACACACGAGCAGGAAAGTCAAAGACAAGACATGTACCTCCAATCACCCGGCTCGGTGTCTCCTCAGCCTACTCCCTCGTAATGGCGTTAACCTGAGCTTGCTTGATCTATGCTGAAGTCTATTTCTCGCCTCGGAGGAAAACCAGGAATCTCCTCCGGAAACACATCCGGGAAATGTCGCACCACAGGAACATCACTGAGCTGCACGCGGGAAGAAGAAGACGCATCCAAAGCGTAGATCATAAAGCCAGCATTCCCCAAAGACAACAAGCTAAACATCTCCATAGCTGAGATCAACGGGATCTTCGATCTAGAATCCTGGCCGTAGAAGTCCCACTTCTCGCCAGACAAAGGCCTAAAGCGCACGATTCCAAGGAAACAGTCCACAGAGGCCCTATAGTTGGACAGCACATCCATCCCAACTATGCAATCGAAATCCCAAAGCATCAAACGGATCAAGTTCGCTAACAGGACATGCTCACCAAACCGCAACACACCATCCAACAAAACCTCCTGGGAGAACAAGCTCACACCGCCAAGGGTAGACACGGAAATAGCATCGCGCAACGAAATGGTACACAGACCATGCTCAACAACAAACTTATCAGAAATAAATGAATGCGATGCACCGGTGTCAAACAACACACGAGCAGGAAAGTCAATGACAAGACATGTACCTCCAATCACCCGGCTCGGTGTCTCCTCAGCCTACTCCCTCGTAATGGCGTTAACCTGAGCATGCTGGGGTCCTGAGAAGAAAGGCTGAGACGACTGCCCAAAGCGCGAAGGGCCAGGCTGCTGAAACGGCCTAAACTGAGTCTCACCCAATCGGGACTGTTGAAACTGCTGAGAACGGCCCCTAGACTGACCTCCACGACCCTGAGGTTGGGCCGCGGTCTGCTGTGATCCAGCCGACGGACGCACTCTCGCAAAATGCCCGTACTAACCACAAAGGTTGCAGGAACCCTTCACACCAACACACTGCGTGGACGGATGCTTTCCACCACAAAAGCCGCAAAACTCAGTTCGAGATCCACTGCTACTCGAACTACCTGAACCAAAAGAGCCAGAACCCGACTTCTTCTTGAATTGCTGACCTCGGGGTCGAAACCTCTGACGGCCAGATTGTTGTGCCACCTGTGGCTGCTGCTGCTGCTGGGGCTGATAGACTGACTGGGAGGACTGAGAAGACTGCGCTCCCTGAATAGCAGGACGACCACCCTGCGGTGCCTGTTGCCGACGAGCACGACGGCTACTTAAACCTTCCTCAATGTCAATGGCACTGTCCACAGCCTCAGCGTAAGTCTTGGGCTTACTAGTCAAAACCATCTGATACAACTCTTCATTCAAGCCCTCAAGAAATCGAGTCCTCTTGGCCCTATCCTGGCCAGAAACATGGGGAACGTACGCTAACAGAGAAGAGAACTTCCTAGCATACTCCCGAACAGTCATGGAACCCTGCTCCAGATGGTCGAACTCCCGCTCCCGGGCGTTCACATAAGACTCGGGCACATACTCCTGTCGGAAGGTCTCGCAGAAACTATCCCAAGAGATCCCAACACCGGTCTCCAACAAGGTACTCGAAGCGCCTCGCCACCAGCGCTCGGCTGCCTTCCTAAGCAAGAGGGTCGCTAAAATCAGTCGAAGATCATCATCGTACTGCACCAGATCAAAAAGACCAATGATGTTACGGAGACACGAGTCCGCATCCTCACTGGACTCATCACCATTGAAGACTGGAGGGTTCATCCGCTGAAACCATGCTATAACAACATCCATTCGCTCCGCAGGAGGTGCCGCAAACTCATCTTCCTCCTCGTTGCTAACACGAGTATGACTACGGGCACTACGCCTATCCTCATTCTGTCCTGTTGATTCCTCAAACTGCCCCCTACCTCTACCACGACGTCTAGGCGGCATCTACGAAAACACTCAACAGGATCAAGAAAAACAGAACAGATAGAGCATAGAACACAGAAATATGCAGCACGTGATCACATAGTCAAGCACATGCAACACACAACACTGTGCCTAGACTCGAGTGTGATCAAAGAAAGTGAGCTTATCCCAGCTTAAGCTCTGATACGAAAAATGTCAGGCCTCGTGCTCTAAACAGAGTAAAATCATACAAACACATGCGGAAGCTATCAAAAAGCGGGTAAAATTTTCGCTTTTGGCCTGACGGTTTAAAACAATATACTTGAAAATAAAGCGATACTCAAAATATATCCCAGCTTATAAAAACAACCAACAATATAGCATAAAACAACCAAAACATGTATCAGACTCTAACAACATAATACAACAACAAAGCGCATGGCATCCCCTGGCTAACAGTATTGATACATATAAGTATGCTATACGCTACTGGGATACTCAACCACCTCCTGGGGCACCACCAGCTGGGTTAAAACCACGACCTGATGTAAAACCTGGGTTTCCTGGAAACAACACAAACAAGGAAATAAACCAAGCCCCAGAGGGACATGGGGTCAAACCCCAGTACGGAGAGCAACTATAAAACAGCAGTAACAGCAAGAATAAAATGCAGATGCTATGCATGAGAAAAGAGACAATAGCTCAACGGGACCTGCAACAGGATATGTGGCCACGGTGAGTGTAGGACATGTGGGTGCTACCCACTCACCCCTACTCGCCCACCCTTACCAGATGCATCAACACCCAACCTATGAACTGTGGTAGCTAGCCACTCAGCGCATAGGGGAAATGAGAGTGCGGAATCGCCGCTTGCCCTTGCATTCGGGTAAGAAAACAAAGAAGCAACAACGAAACAAGGCAATGGCTGCCACAACGGAAATGGATTTTCATGCGTGTATGCAACATGCTGGAACACAAGCATATAATCATATGCAACGCAGCAATTAAACACAATTAGCATACACAGTCCTCAACCAGGACAACAACAAAGAACGGCAATCCAACACAGCCATCTCGCAATTCATCCAAGCCAAGTTCCACGCTGAATTACAAGCTCAAGATCCGTACCTTAATTCCTAGCGCAATTACCACAAAACTAGGCCTGAGAAATCTGATTCCAACCTGTTAAACATACGCAAGATACAGGGAATCATCAACAACAACTCACGGCCAACCACAGAAAACACGGCTGGGAGTTCCACGCTCAACCAGCAACTAACACCCTAATAAAACTCAAAAGGGAGCTAAATCACAGCTAGGAAACGAAATCTCAAAACTAAAACCGAAGGCTACCTACGCGCACAAACACACTGCCGAAGATAGCAGCTTCGCGATATCACTCCAGCGAACGATAGACTCCGAAACTAGTATAGGGTGAAAGAGCTTTCCAAGAGCAGTCCAACGCTACCTCAAGTGAAAGAAACGACGGCCGGAAGCGACGGGAAATTACCGGAGAAGCTCACGGTGAACAGTAGCTGAGGGTTTGAGAAACAGAGAACAAAATCGAGAAATATTTCTCTAAGTATGGGATCTGGTGGAATACAACGAAGCCAAGCCTTGCTCCTCAAATAAGCACGAGAAATCTGTTTAAATTATTCCACCGACAGAAACAGATTCCACCAACAGCTCTCGCTCGCGCTAAACAACGCTCAAACCCCGAAACGACGTCGCTCCAATACCACGGTGAAATCTGGAGGCCAAAACTCTAAAAGCTGGAAATAGCGTTAATCGCTCAAAACGACGCCTCATAGCATCACGATGAGGTCTGGACGTTAGCAACAACGCTAGAGAAATCTGAACAGGAAGTGTTGACCCGCCTTGACGTCTGTTTTCACAACTAGCGCTACACACAACAGACCTCTCCTCGCGCGAACAGATCTCTCGCTAGCGCTACACTCAAAACGGCGTCGCGCCAACTAATCTAAACGGTGTCGTATCCCACACGATACAAAACACATGGAGACCAGATCTCTACACACTAACGCATCAGATCCCTCATACACACAAAACAACCAGACTTCACCAAACGACGGCGTACTAGCCTCTCTCGCTACAAACGCGCTAACAGACTTCTCAATACACCTAGCGCTACCAGTCTCTCTAAACGACGACGTACTAGGCTCTCTCGCTACAAAACATGCCGCAACGCTAAGTGTCCAGATTTCACAAAATCCAAACAGATATCACCAAAAACGACCAGCTTTCACCCAAAAAATCCAGATTTCTCACAAAAACAGATTTCAACCCAAAAACACGAAAACTTCCAAAATTGCTTACAATGTGATTTCCGACCCGAAAATACAAACCAAACTTCCAAACAGAGATCTGTTGGTTCTAAGGAAATCAGCTGCTGAATGAAATCAGCTGTTGGTTGTTGACCGTAGTCAACTCAGCTGTAAGATAAACAATAATGAAGAACTAACCCAACCCAGACGCAAAACAACTCACGGCTGAACGTAACACTTAGAATTTTCTTAACACAAAGATAACTGCTGAAAAGGGGAACTACTTAGTATAACTTGGTGTTGTAACATCAAAACGACGGCTGTGCTATCAGCCGTTGCTTATCAAACCAGACTTAACTTCTGATTCGACTAGCAACTCCGATTACATAGCGTCAAGTTCCGATGTAACCATCCACCAGAAGGAAGATCATTCATGAACGTACTACTTAAACCCGATTGCTCAACATTTTGAAAACAACATTTTCATCTTCTTCGTCGAAGCACTCTTTAAAACTTTGTAACAGAAACAAAACTGGAACTCGATCATCAAAGCACTTCCTAAAACATGCTTAAACATGAACATAACTTATCTTAACATAAACAGGCAACAATCATGCACTGAAGAACAATATATGCTTTAAAATGGCGTAGAAAGAATCAGCCTTTACTTGCCTTAAACCTGCGAAACACAGAAGCAGCGGGTCTCAACAGGAGTTCTCCACAAGCACCACTACGAGCACTTTGAAGTTTTTTTTTTTTAGAGAGAAAGAGAGAAATTCATGGACAACGATGAAACTCTCTTGTTATGAAAACAATCATATACGGGATATGACTTGTAGTAGGTATTAACACTCGAGTAGGCATGGGATCCTACCAACCCGTGTCCTTTTCCAAAGAATTTTTCAAATATTCCCTACTACTATTTTGAATTTGAAAACTTTACCAAAACATTTTTAAAAAAACTATTTTTGTCCAGCTGAGGGCATTTTAAACTAAAATCTGAATCTGATCGTGTTCATGCTCGGGCGACAGCTGCCTGGAAACCTTCCGCATCATGTCTCAAAGCAACAACTGAAAATCAGCTGTTAAAACAAACGAAATAAACTTAAGGCTGAAATACGCAATATCAAATAAGACCTTGAAATAGAAAAGGGTTAAATATGTGGTCCTATGGATTTTGGGGCGTTACAACTCTACCCTCCTTAAAGAAATTTCGTCCTCGAAATTCACTTACCAAACAATTCTGGGTAACTACTAAGCATATCAGCTTCTGTTTCCCACGTAGCTTCTCGTTCAGATCGATTGAACCATTGCACCTTAACGATAGGAATACTACGGTTTCTCAGCTTTCTAATTTCTCGAAGAAGAATCCTCTCGGGTCTCTCTTCGTAACTTAAATCTGATGCTAGCTGAATAGGTTCATGACTTAATATGTGAGATGGGTTAGGAATATACTTCCTCAAAACTGATACATGGAATACGCTGTGCACTGCTGACAGCTGCGGGGGCAACGCTAAACGATAGGCTAACGTCCCTACTCTTTCTAAAATCTCATATGGTCCAATATATCTGGGACTCAGCTTCCCTTTCTTCCCAAAACGCATAATTCCCTTCGTTGGAGCAACTCTCAAAAATACGTGGTCGCCGACTACAAAATTCAACTCCCTTATCCGGTTGTCTGCGTAACTCTTTTGCCTGCCTTGAGCAGCTTTCATCCACTCCCTAATCTTCCTAACAGCTGATGCTGTTTGCTCCACTACATCTGGTCCTAAACCAGTTCTTTCACCAACTTCGTCCCAAGGAAGAGGTGTTCTACATTTACGACCGTAGAGCGCTTCATATGGAGCCATCTGTATAGCTGATTGATAACTATTGTTATACGCAAACTCTACTAGAGGTAACTTCAGCTCCCAGCCTTCGGAAAAATCTACAATACAATCCCTGAGCAAATCTTCCAGAATCTGGATCACTCTTTCCGATTGTCCATCTGTCTGGGGGTGAAAGGTTGTGCTATCCCAACGGACTTCCTACTCAATGCATCAGCAACCACATTAGCTTTTCCTGGGTGATAGCTGATCGTGCAATCATAATCTTTTACCAGCTCCAGCCATCTCCTCTGCCTCATATTCAGCTCCTTCTGAGTGAAAAAGTATTTGAGGCTCTTATGATCTGTGAATATCTCACCTACGGCTGCCAGCTCCAAGTCGTGAGTGGGATAGTTTTTCTCATGGTCCTTCAGCTGTCGGGAAGCATAGGATATCACCTTTCGGTCTTGCATCAATACGGAACCTAAACCCATCTTAGACGCATCTGTGTAAATCACAAACTTCCCTTGATTAGACGGCATGGTTAATACTGGTGCTGCTATCAGCGCTTACTTCAACTTGTCGAAGTTGATTTGGCATTCCGAAGTCCAATCATACTTAACCAGCTTCCTTGTTAACGAGGTCAAAGGGACAACTATCTTGGAAAATCCTTGAATGAATCGCCTATAATAACCGGCTAATCCCAAGAAACTCCTTACCTCTGAAACCGACTTTGGTATTGGTCAGTCACGTACAGCTTCTACTTTGGCTGGGTCTACTTCTAGTCCATCCTTAGATATAATGTGACCTAAGAATGCTACCTTCTCCAACCAAAAGTCGCATTTACTATACTTAGCGTATAGCTGCTTACTCTTTAGTATTTGAAGCACTGTCCTTAAATGCTCAACATGTTCAACCTTTTTCTGAGAGTATATTAGGATATCATCTATAAACACAACTACGAACTGATCCAAAAAGGGTTGGAAAACTATATTCATCAGATCCATAAAAGCTGATGGGGCATTAGTTAAACCAAAAGGCATCACTAAAATTTCATAGTGACCGTAACGGGTTCTAAAGGCTGTCTTATATATATCGGCTGCCTTAATCTTCAGCTGGTGGTAACCCGACCTTAAATCAATCTTAGAAAAGACTGCTGCTCCTTTCAATTGGTCAAAAAGATCCTCAATTCTAGGAAGGGGATATTTATTCTTAATGGTCAGTTTGTTCAGCTCCCTATAGTCTATACACAGTCTCAAGCTTCCATCCTTCTTCTTGACAAAAAGAACAGGGGCTCCCCAGGGTGACGTGATTGGTTTAATAAATCCTTTTTCTAACAGATCTTGTATCTGTTCCTTTAATTCTTTCATTTCTGAGGGAGCTAATGATAAGGTGGTCTGGATACAGGGGCTGCTCCTCGAACTGATTCGATAGAAAATTCTAATTCTCTATCTGGCGGCAGTCCTTGTATATCTTCTGGGAAAACTTCAGGAAATTCGTTTACCACCTCCACTTCTGAAAGTTGGGGCTTGCTAGTCACTGCTAAGGATGACAGACTTATCATATATCCTACCCCTCCTTTCCTTAAACATCTCTGAGCCTTAAGTGCTGATATAAGGCGAGGAATCCTCCACGTCTGATTGGCTTCAAATTGGAACGGGTCTCCTCTAGGCGGGTTAGCTGCTACTCTCGAGTCTTGAAATTAACTACCACTGCATTCTTGGTTAACCAGTCCATCCCCAAAATCATGTCGAACTCAGGCATCGGTAAAACAATCAAATCTGCGGAAATCGAATGCCCTTGGAGCCTAAGTTCTAAATTCCTAAACATATCATGGGATACTAATTCTTCTCCTGAAGGCACTGTTACACAGAAGCCTACAGCTACACGATCAGGTCCAATGGGTAGCTTCCTAGCAAACTTAGCTGCTATAAATAAATGGGTGGCTCCTGAATCTAGCAAAGCCATAGAAGGCAAACCAGCTATTAAAATCTCACCCGTAACCACTGTAGAATCTGGATTGGCCTGTTCGGTCGTCATCACATATGCCCGGCTGGTCACTAGCTGTCTCGACTTTGGGCAATTCTTCATCATATGCCCTGGTAACCCACACTTGTAGCAGACGTTCTGTTTTCTGCTCTTGAGGGCTCTACTGATTCTTATGCTTCTTCTTGAAAGGCCTTTGATCTTTCTGCTGAGAGGCCTGCCTCTTCTGCTTCCTTTCCTCATCTATATCTTTCCAATCCCTCTCAATTCGCAGGGCTCTATCTACTGCTTCTCTATATGTCTTGGGCACAGATAGCCTAACGTTCATCTTGAACATGGGTTTTAACCCTTCCACGAAGTGGCTCAACTTTTCTGCTGGATCATTTCCAATTAGAGGCACAAAATAGCATCCTCTTTCAAATGTCCGCGCATACTCTTGCACAGTCATGCTTCCTTGTTTCAAAGTCAGAAAATCTCTCTTCAACTCAGACCTCTTGTCTGCTGTGAAGTACTGTTCGTAAAACACTTTCTTGAAATCTGCCCAAGTGAAATTCATTAAATCCACCGATAGCTTAGCTCCTTCCCACCAAATCATGGCGTCATCCCTCAACATATAGATAGCGCACCTTGGCCTATCTAAATCTGGCATCTGGAGGTACTCAAAGATAGCTTCCATCGACTTAATCCAGCTCTCAGCAACTAAAGGATCAGTAGTACCACTAAACTCTTTCGGCTTTTGTCTTCTAAACTTCTCTTGAGGATCATCATTGTTGGGTCCTCGGCTGCTGGATGATTGGGCATTACCTCTGCTGGTTTGCTCTACCGCAACCTTAAAAGCTGGGCAATACTAGTGTTACTATCGGGGTTGGATTCATCTACTGGGATATTTCTTCTTCCTCGACCAGACATCTTAATCTATAGCCCGTAATCCACCACAATGCAATAATCAGAACATGCTAAAGATAAAAACAAATGCTCTGAAACATAAAATAAACTCACAGCGCTAGAGAAACGGTTGACAACTACTGTTCCAACTGGAAGTGCGTGTGTTTATCTCAGAACCATGCTCTGATACCAAGTTGTGACGTCCCAATCCTCATGGGGTCACGAAAGAATAATAAAATGAAAATAAGGGCTGAATGGGAATTGTTATAAGCTGTATTTCTTATAACTAAATCAAAACTCAAACACAAACATAATATGGCGCCAAGTACTGGAACAGCTGAAACAATTTCTTTAATAACAGATGTTACAAAAGTGCAAAATGCGATATTACAACTTTGCAATTCTATATGAATTCACTATTGTTGTAATAGATCTAATACAGACTTAACAAAAGATCAAAAACAACAACAGTGGCTGCGGAAACATCGGCCGTAGATAAACACAATCACCACAGCTGGTTCAGTCGCTGCCTCCCGCCTGCCCCAGCTCTGTCCCACCTGCACCATTTTAAAACTAATGAGCCTAGGGGCTCAGCAAGTAAAATCTGAAGATAACAATTTCGCATAATGAAGGAAGACATCTAAACATATCGTAACTTAACAAAACAGTTTAAAGGAAGTGATTCATCAGCTTTCATAAACTCTCTTTCGTTAAACTTGGAAATGGGGAACATGACCCAGATCCCATTCTAATTTTCTTGTAATTTATGGCTTAGAAGCTCTCCTTAAGTCCGTGGTGCACCTGATCAAGTGACTACTGATATCAGCCTTAGCATTTAGCTCGTGGTGAAGGGGCAACTGAAATCTGGACAGCTTCTCACCCTTCCATGGTGACCGTCTGTTATCTATGCCATAAATCCTTAAATTGAAACGTTCTTCCTTTAAACTCATAGCTGGTTGAAATTTGATTTTGAAATCATCGTTCGGGTTCACAGTGCTTCGAAATTCTTTCTTTAAAACTTCTTTAAAACATTGTCGAGTATCGAGTTCTACTGTTGAGACTATCACTAAATGGAATCAGTTGTTACTAAGGGAAACAATGTGATTATAGTAAAACAGATGCAAGGATATTCGATAACATTGAAACAGATGTAGTTAATGAAACGACGTCGTTAGTGTAAGAAAATCAGACGTTGGGTAAACAATCAGCTGTTGGTTCTAAGAAAATCAGCTGCTGGATAAAATCAGCTGTTGGTTCTAAGGAAATCAGCTGCTGGATAAAATCAACTGTTGGTTCTAAGGAAATCAGCTGCTGGATAAAATCAGCTGTTGGTTCTAAGGAAATCAGCTGCTGGATGAAATCAGCTGTTGGTTCTAAGGAAATCAGCTGCTGGATGAAATCAGCTGTTGGTTGTTGACCGTAGTCAACTCAGCTGTAAGATAAACAATAATGAAGAACTAACCCAACCCAGACGCAAAACAACTCACGGCTGAACGTAACACTTAGAATTTTCTTAACACAAAGATAACTGCTGAAAAGGGGAACTACTGAGTATAACTTGGTGTTGTAACATCAAAACGACGGCTGTGCTATCAGTCGTTGCCTATCAAACCAGACTTCACTTCTGATTCGACTAGCAACTCCAATTACATAGCGTCAAGTTCCGATGTCACCATCCACCGGAAGGAAGATCATTCATGAACGTACTACTTAAACCCGATTGCTCATCATTTTGAAAACAACATTTTCATCTTCTTCATTGAATCACTCTTTAAAACTTTGTAACAGAAACAAAACTGGAACCAGATCATCAAACCAGATCATACAGCTGCGAGTCTCGAAGAGTTTGGAGAACAACTCTCAAATGCTCCTTATGCTCCATCAGAGTCTTAGAGTACACCAGAATATCATCGATGAACACTATCACAAACTGATCGATGAACTCTCTAAAGACTCTATTCATCAAGTCCATAAAAAATGCAGGGGCATTCGTCAAACCAAACGGCATAACTAGAAACTCATATTGCCCGTACCTCGTACGAAAAGCAGTTTTCGAAACATCATCTTCTCGGATGCGCAACTGATGGTACCCCGAGTGCAGATCGATCTTCGAATAAAATGCAGACCCTTGCAACTGGTCAAACAAATCATCGATCCTAGGCAACGGGTACTTATTCTTCACGGTAGCCTTGTTCAACTGTCTAAAGTCGATGCACATCCTCATCGATCCGTCCTTCTTCTTCACAAAAAGAATAGGCGCTCCCCACGGCGACATGCTCGATCTAATAAAACCCTTCTCTAATAGTTCGTCAAGCTGCACCTTAAGTTCTTTCAACTCTACAGGCGCTAAACGATACGGGGCTCTAGAGATCGGAGCTGTACCAGGTACAAGCTCGATGCTGAAATCGATCTCTCTTCTCGGAGGAAATCCAGGAACCTCCTCAAACACATCAGGGAAATCTCGAGCAACGGGGACGTCTCTAAGTTCTACACGCGAAGAAGAAGACACGTCCAACGCATAAATCATAAAGCCAGCGTTCCATAAAGACAAAAGGCTAAACATCTCCATCGCAGAGACTAAAGGAATCTTCGATCGAGAATCGTGGTCGTAGAAGTTCCACTTCTCACCAGACTGAGGCCTAAAACACACGATCCCATGAAAACAATCAACGGAGGCCCTATAACTAGACAACATGTCCATTCCCATGATACAATCGAAATCCCACAACATCAAACGAATCAAATTCACTACTAACGCATGCTCACCAAACCTCAGAATGCCATCCAACAAAACCTCTTGGGAGTACAGGCTCACGCCGCCAGGAGTAGAAACAGACACAACATCGCTCAAAGAAGTGGTATGCAATCCATGCTCGACCACAAATGCATCAGAAATGAACAAATGCGATGCGCCGGTGTCAAACAACACACGTGCAGAAAAATCAAAGACAGAACAGTTACCTGTACTAACGCCGCTCGGCGTGCCCTCTGCTTGCTCCCTCGTAATGGCATTCGCTTGAGCATGCTTGGTCCAGAGAAAAGCGGCTGAGAAGACTGTCCGAAACGCAACGGACCAGGCTGCTGGAACGGCCTAAACTGCGTCTCTCCCATCCTAGGCTGCGGAAACTGAGGGGAACGACCCCTAGATGATCCTCCTCGACCCTGAGGTAAGGCTGCGGCTTGCTGAGATCCAACCAACGGACACACTCTCGCAAAGTGTCCATACTGACCACAGAGGTGACACGAGTCCTGCACACCAACACACTGAGTCGACGGATGCTAGCCTCCACAGAAGCCACAAAACTCTGCCCTAGAACCACTGCTACTAGAGCTGCTAGAACCAGAAGAACCAGAACCAGACTTCTTCTTAAACTGCTGGCCACGAGGTCTAAACCTCTGGCGTCCAGACTGCTGCGCTAACTATTGCTGCTGCTGGGGCTGATGGGCTGACTGCGAAGACTGGGAAGACCGCGCTCCTTGAACAGTGGGACGGACAATCTGAGCACCCTGAGGCCTAGCACGAGACCTCCGGTTCCACAGACCTTCCTCGATATCGATCGCATTATCCACTGCTTCAGCATAGCTCTTCGGTTTGCTCGTCAGCACCAAGGAATACAGCTCTTCATTCAAACCCTCAATAAACTTAGTCCTCTTGGCCCTCTCCCGACCAGCAACATGGGAACATACGCCAAAAGAGAAGAAAACAACCGAGCATACTCTCGCACCGACATGGTACCTTGCTCCAAATTATCGAACTCTCGCTCACGAGCGTTCACGTACGACTCCGGGACGTACTCCTGCCGAAAGGCAACGCAGAAACTGTCCCAAGTAATCCCCACACCGGTCTCCTCCAAAGTCCTTGAAGCGCCTCTCCACCAGCGCTCCGCACCTTTCCTAAGCTGGAAAGTCGCCAAACTCAACCTAAGTCCGTCATCATACTGCACACGGTCGAACAGACCCGTGATATGCTGTAACCAAGAGTCCGCATCAGCGTTAGACTCATCACCATTGAAAACCTGGGGACTCATCCTTCGGAACCTCGCCATCACAATTTCCATGCTGTCCAATCGGGCTGTCAAGTCATCAACCTCATCCTCCACACGCCTATCACGACCACGAAGATGAACACTACGCTGATCCTCGTTCTGACCTTCTGATTCCTGAAACTGCCCCCTACCTCTACCCCTAAGTCTAGGAGGCATCTACGAAGGCACTAAACAGGATAAGATAACACAGAACAGATACAGCATATAAATCACATAACGCAACAATATGCAGCACATAAATCACATATTCAAGCACAAGCAACACACAACACTGTGCCTAGACTCAAGTGTGATCAAAGAAATCGAGATTATCCCAGCTTAAGCTCTGATACCAAAAATGTCAGGCCTCGTGCGCTCATCGGAGTAAAACAACGCAAAACTAGCGGAAGCATAGAAAAAAGTGGCTTAAAATTTTCGCTTAGGCCTGACGGATTAAAAACAGATAATTTAAAATACACGATACTAAAAATATCCCAGTTTTATAAATCCACAACAGCACCAACAGTCAAGTATAACAACTGCCCAACGGCTGAATACAACACAAGTACTGATAGACTGCCAGCTATATAGAGCTAAGCATCACCCGGGACATCCCACCCGCAGTGATACCAGTGCATATAATACTATACATAACTGGGACACTCTAACCACCTCCTGGGGCACCACCAGCTGGATCAAAACCTCGACCAGCTGCAAATCCTGGAAAACCTGAACACAACAACAAGCAACAACGAAACAAGCCCAGAGGGACCAAAGGGTCAACCTCAGTACGGAGAGCAACTATAAAACAGCAATAGACAGCAACAGATAAAATGCAGATGCCATGCATGAGGAACGGAACAATAGCTGAAGGCTTCGACCTCAACAGGGAGCCAAAAAACTCAAAGCATAGCTCACAGTTGACAACGGATTCTTCAAGGAATAGTGGCCACGGTGTGTGTACAAGCATATGGGAATTACCCACTCATCTTTACACCACACCCGAATACCAGATGCATCAACAGCTCTACCTGCCGTTGCCCAACCCATTAACTGTGGTAGTTAACCACTCGGCGCATGGTGGCTAACAGATCCCAGCAGGGAGATGAGAGTGCGGTATTGCCGCTCGCCCTCGCATCCTGGTACGTAACAGAAACAGCACAACAAGGCAAGGATACAACAGCTGAAATGGAAATGACAATGCGTATGCCAACAGCTGAACCAGAACATAAACAACAAGGCAATGCGTACACAGCAATCACACATAATACCCATGCCAGATCCACGCTGTAAAATAAGCTCAACATCCGTACCTTAACTTCTGAATTATACCTAGCACACGCAGATTGCCACAATGAAAGTCCTAGCAACGCAGATCCACCACCTGCTAAGCCAATACAAGCAATTGCTGAAGGACTATAATTCAGAAACACAACAGCTGGGAGCTACGACTCCACCAGCGCCAATTCTACCTTTCTATTACCACGAAAAGCTCAAGCAATTTTAAAGGCAGAATCTTTACTTACCCCAAAAAGCTAGGATCGGATGCGAAATCCGACGCTTATGCTAACAGACTAGAGAAGGGAGATGTCTCTGCGATCCTCTTCCAACTCCTCTGATGCCTACGAAAAGGGTATGAGACGAAATGCCTTAGCAAGAGGAGTCCAACGCCACCACTCTCGCTCTCATCGGAGCTATCTACCGACGGCAATTGAAACGAATAAGATTACTGTGAACAGTAACTAGGGTATCACGACAAGATAAGGTTCACGGGAAATATTTCTAAGTTTCGGGGAAACAATAATTGAACGCAAAGACCAAGTCCTCTATTTATAGTCACAACTAACTAATAGGAAACAGATCCACCGACAAAACCAGCTATCACAACTGATATCCCAACCAACAGCTGAATCTCGCATCAGCTGAATCCTTACATCGATACCCCGCTCAACTAAATCAAATGACGTCGCAGAGGGACACGTCACCTGCTACCTACCCTGAACAAATAACCAACAGCTGATAGCTCACTCAACAGCTGATCCCTCAGTCAGCAGTTGGATACACGCACAACCCACAGCTGAGTCCTAGAACTACATCAAAACACTGTCGTCTCAACTAATCCAAACGACGACGTAGAACCACTCACTGCTGAAACACGCTAGCGCACTCTCTACTGCTCAGCAACTGCTGATCTCGCTACAACTGCTCAATACAACTACTCAACAACAACTGCTGATGTCACCACTACTGAACGCCAACATCTAGCGATAACTCGCGCTAACTACTGATCGCTGACTCAAGCGCTGAAACCAAAACCCGATAGCTTCTCTAAGCATATCGACTCAAAGCTGATCTCAACAAAACCCGACCAACATCTAAACGGCAAAATTTTGGGTCTCACAGCAAATGTTTCATCAAAGTCTATTCCTTCTTCCTATCGATAGCCTTGAGCAACTAGTCTAGCCTTATTACTTACTATGTTACCATTTTCATCTATTTTATTCCTAAAGACCCATTTAGTTCCTATTACAGTCTGATTAGTTGGTCTAGGAACTAAGTTTCACACCTTGCTACGTTCGAATTGACTAAGCTCTTCCTACATAGCTTCTCTCCAGCTTGGGTCAGCTAAGGCATCATCTATATTCTTAGGTTCTAAATGCAAGATGAATGCTGAATTAAGGTACTCGTTTATCATCTATCCTTGTATCCTAAGAGGTGCAGTAGGATTAATGATGACCAACTCAAGTGGATGATAGGAGGCTTCTTCTTCCTCAGGTTGAGTAGATTCTTCATCCTCGTCATCTAGGTTGATTACTGGTATGTTTGGTGCATCAGCTTGTGTGTGATTTCCATAATTTTGCGTAAGATCTACAGCAGCTGGCTCCTGAGCTGGATCAGCTTGCACGCGATCTGGTCCAGCTTGCGCATTATCTATACCAACTTTCTCCTGATCTTGTTCAGCTTGGATAACTTCTGCTGGTCTTCGAACCATGTAACTCATCATCACTTGATTCAAGGAGATTAGTAGCTTCTAACTTGTTGTTAATATCATTTAGCGAAGAAATATAATTCGAAGAAAAACTAGATTCATCAAATTTAACATTAAATGACTCTTCAACTGTCAGCATTCTATTATTAAAAACACGATAAGCTTATCTCACAGCTGAATAACCAATATATATACCAATATCATATCGTGCATCAAAAGCATTTAAGTGCATTTTACCATTTTTATGCATGAAACAGCGACAACCAAAAACTTTAAAATATGCAATGTTTGGTTGTTTTCCATTCCAGATTTCATACGGTGTCTTTTGCTGGTTCTTGTTAATCATTGATCTGTTCTGTGTATAGCATGTAGTGTTCATCGCTTCAGCCCAAAATTTTTGAGAAATACCGGAATCAGCAAGCATAGTTCTTGCAGCTTCTTTTAAAGTACGATTACGGTGCTCAGCAAAGCCGTTCTGTTGAGGTGACCTAGCCTCGATGTTAAGATAAAATTTATAAGTTTTGGTGATAGATAAAGAACTAAATTTAAGAATCAGATCTGGACATCTAGTAATCGTGTTTAATCGTGAAGAGAGTTAAATAGATCTGGTTGTATAAACTGAAGAGAGTATATCAGATTTAGATATTCGGGTAATTTCAGTTATAGGGTTAAGTATTTTCGGATCAGAGCTTATCAAGTCTTGTATAGAGGCTTCGTTTCAGGTCCAAGAGATTGGGAACATTATATATAATGGGGAAGATATTTTGATCAGATAAGAGCAATTCAGATCAGATTATATATCAGATTCAGTACAGAAATTCAGATCAGAACAGGGTATTTCAGATATGAATAGAGATAAGAGCTGACGTTACGTGTAAAGAGAAACTTCAAATCTGTCAGTGATATGGTTAAAAAGAAGAAAAGGAGGAAGACTCGTAAAGGAGAGAACTCATATATGACAGTTATATAGTTATGAAGAAGTTAAAGGGGGAAGATACGAAATAGAAAAAGAAAAGTAAAGCTTATATATTTGAGAGCAGATTTCAGATCTTAGTGTCAAAACAGATTTGAGTTTCAGAGCTTATCAGATAGTCATTCCAAATGATTCAACGATCGAGATTCAATCAGATAAAGCCTGTTAGACAAAATGGATGAAAGAGACACAAGTTCGGAGCTATTTAGAGAATACTTTGCAGGACGCAGAGTTTGTTTATTCGATGTTTACCTATTTTGGGTATTAAAGTCAACAAAGATCTGACAACTTTATACAGACCTTTGCATAGCATTAATGGAGCATTTAATGTGTTGATACGATGAAGATATGCAAACAAGGTTTGTGTCTACTGGCTAATTTAATGACCGTTGAGGATGGATATGTATAAATAGCTGAAGATTTCAGACGAAGAAGCTCTCTGCCATTTTGAAGCTCTCAGTGATTTTTTGAAAAAGCTCTCACTCTTTGTCGATATCTTTTAAACGACTTGAAATTATTTCATCCTAGCTTTTACCATCTCGAAGAACACTCTCGTTCAGTTCATATTAGAAAAACCTTCGAGATATCTTCTGGTTTACATTTGTAAACATATTTCATTGTAAAGAAACCAGAAGATTTACAGAACTCTATTGTATCGCATTCATTGTAAAATCAGATTAGAGTCTGTAACGAACGTGCTTTCTGAAGCAGTTCGAAAAAATTCATTTGATTGTAATCAGCAGTGGTATCTGCGTAGATTGTGGTTGCAAGGAGTTCACTAGTAGCGTGGCTTGAGTGATCGGGTGTCTACAGAAGCTGTACACATCAAATCTTCTAGTGGAACCTTCCTGAAAAGGAAGAAGGGGAGACGTAGGATCTTCAGATCCGAACATCCACAAACAAACTCTCAACTCTATCTTTTACTTACTTGCATCATATATATTGTTAACTGTTCACTGTTTAATCGATTTCTTTCTGGACAATATTTGTTAACCGAGAAAATAGATTTGGACTGAGAGCCTCAGATCTGAGTTAAGCGAGGCTTGTAAAAACAGTTTTAAGGTTTCGAAAAATAAAAATCGAAGGAGTTCATTCACCCCCCCCCCCTCCCCTTCTGAACTCCTACGCTTATTTGAACTCTATTTTCGATTACATTGATCCTATCAATTGGTATGAGAGCCTTGTCATCTTAGTCATTGAACAGTCTGATCTTTCTGCTTACATTTAAATATGTCTAGTTCTCACAATAAAATTCCTATGTTTTCGAAGGAGGAGTATGATGACTGGAAGATCAGGGTGCAAGCCCATTTAGCCACGCAAGATGATGACACAGTGGATTGAGAAAACTCGAATGAAGGCAAATACGGCTATGGCGATTACTGCTGGTGCTCCACAGTGGATTGAGAAAACTCGAATGGAGTACACAACAGAGGACAAGAAAAAGGAAAATTTGGATAATGTGGCAAAGGATATTCTATATAAGACGCTGGATAAAAACATGTTCAGCAAGATAAAGACCTGCGCCACTGCCAAGGAGATCTGGGAGAAATTGACGCAAATCTGTGAATGCAACGACAAGACCAAAGAGAACAAGCTGACTGTTGCCCAGCAGAAATATGAGTCGATAAAGATGCGAGAGGGAGAGACGATGGTGGAATTTGATGAGAGATTCAGTGATGTTGTGATCGAGTTGACCAGTATTGGCAAAGAATACTCCAACAGAGAACTGGCCCTCAAAGTGATGAGAGCACTACCGAGGGAGTGGGATGTTAGGACGATGGCGATGAGAGAGTATAAGGATCTGAACAAGCTTGAACAACATGATCTATTTTCAAATCTGAAAGCATATGAGTTTGAGCTGGAGACAGATCTGAGGCTGGACCATCAACCTCCCAACCAGCCAAGGCTCTTGCTGCAAAAACATCTAAAGAGTGCTCACCTAGCAAGACAGCAGAGCAATTGAGCAACGAAGTCATGTCCCTCTTCGTCAAGAAGTTTTGGAAATTTATGAGAAGAACTCAAAACCCTTCTTTCAATTATAACAATGATCATAAATCTGAAAAGATTACTACTGATCAAAACTGTTATAATGGTGACAGACCAGGGCATTTCGCAGCAGACTGCAACAATCCCAAGAAAGATGACAAGAAGAAATATGACAGATCCAAGAAGGATGATAGAAGGTCCACAGAGAGAAGGAGGACCAGATTTGAGAAGAGGCCCAACCAGAAGAACGATCGTAAGGTGCTTGTTGCTGAGGAGAGCAACAAGAACTGGGCGGACACAGATTCGGAGACAACATCAAGCAGCTCATCCAGCGAAAGTAGCAAGAATATGTCCACTTCTTGATGGCCAACCAGACCACAGAAGATTATGTATTTGACTTCTCTAATAGTGAATTTATATGAGAGGACCTCATCAATGCACTTAATGAAATGGTCCATGAGTACCGAAAGCTATCTCAGACATTCGAGGAGATTAAGCTGAAAACGGATGTTTGAAAAATAGTTCAGTTGAATCAAGCACTGCTCAGCTTGAGGATACCGACAGTTTACAAACTGAGTTGAGTAAGCTGAAGATCGAGAATGATCTTTTGATAACAAAGTCCTATGAGCTCTCATCTGAAAATGAGAGATTAATTCAAGTGATGAGCTACTGGACTAAGTATTCTGTTTCCTTAGGCAATCTGCATGAGACCCAGAAGCCATTGAATGACAAATATGGCTTAGGTTTCACTTTTGGTGAAAGCAGCTCTGGGGAAACAAGTACTCAATCAGATCTGACGACAAGTTCAAGAAAATGAATTTTGTCAAAGCCAGTGTGATACACGATGCATATGAGTCGGTCAAGTATGATGACCAGACCACGGGAAAGCTGAACCATAAAGGAAAATCTGGTATTGGATATATTAATCCTGAGAACAGCAAGCCCAGCTGGCTAACAAACAGACTTGAGAAGGATAAAGCGAAAGCTGGACCTAAGTCGTCTGTTTCGAACCAGTAAAGGCGTGGTTCAACGAAGGCCAAATCTGTATGGGTAAAGGTTCAGCCCAAACGTGGTCTGAATGGTCAAAATACTAAGCCAAATCTCAACAGATCACATAAGTTTTCTGCACGAACCCTAGTGGATGTCCATACTGGGAAAACTGAAAAGGTAATTCAAGTATGGGTCTCGAAAGGGGTAATCCGATCTGGACCCAAGTAAAATTGGGTACCAAAATTTTTATTTCATGATTGCAGGATAACAGGTACAGAGCTTCAGAAGAATCAAGCATATGGTATCTGGATAGTGGCTATGCAAGACACATGACTGGAAACTCAAAGCTGTTATCAGATCTGACGCCACAAAAAGAACCCAAAATTGTATTTGGCGACAATTCTCATGGTAAAACTGTGGGTAAGGGTAAGCTTACCCATGATAATCTTTCAATTAATGATATTCTAGTTGTTGAGAATTTGTGTTATAATCTAATCAGTATAAGTCAGCTGTGTGACAATGGTTACACAGTTAACTTTCAAAAGCACACATGCACAATTCAGAATCCAGATGGGATGATAGTGTTAGTAGGAAATAGATCTGGGAATACCTACATTGTCAACTGGTCAGAGCATCTGGGATCTGGATAGATTTGCCAAGCAGCTGACTCTTCCAAGAGCTGGTTGTGGCATCAAAGGATGAACCATCTGAATTTCAAAACACTTGCCAAATTGAGTAAGCTTGAATTGGTTTCTGATATGCCCAAAATAAATTTTTCTAATGACAAGATTTGTTCTGCGTGTCAACTGGGAAAACAGATTCGTTCTACTTTTAGAAAGAAAAGCGGTATTCGTTCTTCCTGAAGCTTAGAGCTTTTACATATGGATCTTTTTGGTCCAATACCCGTAACCAGCTTAGGGGGAACAAATGACACCCTAGTTGTTGTTGATGATTTTACAAAAGTTACATGGGTGTTGTTTTTAAAATCAAAAGATCAAACCGCTGACCAGTTGATTAAGCTTTTAAAACATTTACAAAATGACAAATCTTGTACTATTAACCGGATAAGGAGTGATAGAGGTATTGAGTTTTTAAATCATAAGTTATCCTCTTATCTAGAAGACATTGGAATAATGCATGAGCTTTCAGCAGCTAGAACTCCTCAGCAAAACGGGCTGGTTGAGAGGAGAAACCGTTCTTTAAAAGAAGCTGCTCGATCTATGATTGCATATTCCGGTATTTCTCAAAAATTCTGGGCAGAAGCAATTAACACAGCTTGCTACACTCAAAACAGATCTATGATTAACAAGATTCATGGTGTAACCCCATATGAGATCTGTGTGGCAAGAAACCTGATATATCTTATTTCAGGGTGTTTGGATGCAGATGTTTCATTCATAATAATGGCAAAAAGCATCTAACAGCTTTCGATGCTAAATCTGATGCAGGTTTGTTTCTTGGATACTCAGCCGTGAGCAAATCCTACAGAGTGTTTAACAACCGGAGTCTTACGGTTGAAGAATCAGCTCACGTGGTGTTCGACAAACCAGCTTTCGTTCCAACTCAGCTACGAGCTTACATGATCTGTGCACACGTATGGAATCAACCAGCTTAAATGAATCAAGTGATGACGTGCCACAGATTCGATACACAGCTGATCCCCAACCAGCACTGGACACACCACACGATAATGCGCAAGAAGATCTGACAGATAACATCGAAGTCATTGATTTGACTAATGTTGACCCAGTGCAGGAACAGATCTCATCTAGCACGCCAGCTGCCAGTGCTGAACCAACTACTGCACAAGTGGATGCACAAGCAGATCCTACAGTACATCACTTGGTATCCAGACCAGCTTTTCAAATTCTCAAGCTATCAACGAATCTCATCAATTGGTATCTGGTTCAAATCTGAAACAAAGTTCATATCAATTTGTGTCAGATAACCAAGATCAATGTAACGCCCCAAAATCCATAAGACCACATTTATGAATTTTATTAATTTCATGGGCCAAAATGGCAATTTTAAATCTTATGCATTTGCTGATTTCATTGGTTTCAGAAAATAGATGTGACATAGCTGGTTCCAGCAGATGACTCCAAGAGCGATACATGAGCAGGTTTAAATCGATTGAAAATATCTTTAAGTAGGACAAATGATTTCTTTTGAAAAGGGTTTGGTGTTTTACAAATTTAAAATGAGATGAAAGGGAATTTTACTAAAATTTTACAATTTCGTTAATCATACATATCCAGATCACGTATATAAACTGGATAAAGCTCTCTATGGGTTGAAGCAAGCACCCAGAGCATGGTATGACACACTATCAAAATTTCTTATCGAGCATGATTTCACAATAAGCACTGTTGATAAGACTTTATTTAAATTTATCAAGAATGATCATGTCCTGTTAGTACAAATCTATGTTTATGATATTATCTTTGGGTCAACTAACCCCAAATTGTGCCAAAAGTTTTCTAAGTTGATGTAGGACAAATTTGAGATGAGCATGATAGGAGCGTTGAGGTTCTTTCTGGGTTTACAAGTTAGACAGCTTGAAAATGGGATCTTCATAAATCAAGCTAAATACACGAAATAACTGCTGAAGAAGTTTGGAATGGAGAATTGTTCAGCAGCAGCAACCCCGATGAGCGCTTAAATCAAATTGGACAAAGATGAAGCTGGAACTGCCATAGAGGTATCTTTGTATCATGGTATTATTGGCTCATTGCTTTACTTAACTACTAGCATACCAGACATCATGTTTGTTGTCTGTATGTGTGCTAGATTCCAAGCTGAACCCAAACAATCGCATTACATTGCAGTCAAGCGCATTTTAAAATATTTGAAAGGAACTTCCAATGTGGGTCTTTGGTATCCCAAAGACTCCAGCTTTCAACTAATTGGTTATAGTGATGCAGATTACGCAGGATGCAGGATTGATAGGCGAAGCACAAGTGGTACATGTCAATTCTTGGGAGATCATCTGATTTCCTGGTTCAGTAAGAATCAAACATCTATTGCTATGTCCACAGCTGAAGCAGAGTATCTAGAGGCTGGAAGCTGCTGTGCTCAGATCTTATGGATTCAACACCAGCTCAAGGACTACGGCATTGATGCGTCTGAAACTCATATTTTCTGTGACAATACCAGTTCCATAGCAATTACTCAGAATCCTGTGCTGCATTCAAGGACAAAGCACATAGATATCAGGCATCATTTCATAAGAGATCACGTGCTCAAGAAGGACGTTCGGCTGGAGTATGTGTCAACAGATCAGCAAGTTGCTGATATCTTCACAAAGCCTCTATCGGACGCTAAGTTTTCATATTTTCGAAACATTATTGGTCTCTTAGAATTGCCTTAATCTATGATTGTGCTTAAATTTGCAGGTTGAACAGCTTTTGTTTACTTCAGATTTGAATTTTTTGTTCAGGTGGAACGAGAAGAACTTCTGATTTGGTAACGATTGCGTTGAGAGAACCTCAGCTTTAGGGAGAATAACAGATCTGAGTTAATAAGTGCTGAGTCAGCTGAATGCGTGAGATCTGAATCTATTCAAATTTCGCGTATATACAGTTGATGCTTAAATGTAACCAGAATTGATAGTACCCCAGCTGATACAATAAAAAGATCAACAGTTGTGACGTGTTTAACAAATGACGCTTCTTTTTACTTTTTCACCCTTGTGGTTAAAATTCAAAATCATTTCAAAATCTCGTCGCGCCGTCGGATGATTGACACGTGTGTTGTCATCATGTGAAACGTCACATCCAAATTTTCTCTCTCACTGTTTCACATTATTTGTATCTTATATACGCCTTTTCGATTATCTCTAACATTTACCTTGCACAAAATATTCTCTTGCTTTCAGTTGTTTTCTCATTGCAGATTATCTATCTTTTCGTTGTTTTCTTTGTTCGTCAACCTACATCAATGGCCGCTTCTCTGATTCAAAATGCTATTCAACCATACAAAGCTTCAAATGGAGCCATATCGATAGTCACCTGGTAGCTGTTGTTATACAAAAACTCAACCAAGGACAAAGAATCCTGCCAGCCACCGTTGAAATCCATCACAATTGCACGCAGCATATCTTCTAAAGTCTGGATAGTCCGCTCAGACTGTCCGTCTGTCTGTGGGTGATAGGTTGTACTCATAGCCAATCTCGAACCCATCGCTGCCTGTAAACTCTTCCAAAATCGGGAAGTGAATCTTGGATCTCTATCAGACACTATCGAAACAGGCACTCCATGCAATCTAACCACATGGTCGATATACAGTTTCGCCATTTTCTTCATAGAACACCTCACATCATAGGAAATGAAATGGGCTGACTTCGAAAGTCTATCGATCACAACCCAAATCACATCGCATCACATCCCCTACTCGATCGAGGTAGATGAGTAGCAATATCCATGGCGATGTGCTCCCAATTCCATTGGGGCACCTCTAAACTCTGCAGCAATCCACCAGGTCTCATCCTCTCAGCCTTGACCTGCTGGCGATTCAGGCATCTAGCCACAAATCCAGAGATGTCGCTCTTCATACCTGCCCACCAGTAGTGAGACTTCAAGGCATGATACATCTTTCTTTTGCCCGGATGCACACTGTACTGACTACAATGCGCTTCATTCATGATGGTCTCTTTCAAATCAATCAGGTTCGGAACCACCAATCTCCCTCGAAATCTCAGACATCCATCCGAAGAAACAGAGAAATCATCAGACTGACCATTCTGGGCCTTAATACTCAACTCATGGATATAGGGATCAGTCCTATGCGCCTCCCTGATGTCATGCAAAATCTGCGACTCAACCTGAATCGTGGAAACCATGAAGTACGGCTCACTCGGCTGAAATCTCCAACCGGAAGTACTCAACTGCTCATAGACCCTCGAAGCATTCAAAAATGCAAGCATCGCAGGCTGGGTCTTCCTACTCAAAGCATCTGCTACAGAGTTCATCCGCCCAGGTTGATACTGAATCTCACAGTTAAAGTCCTTGATCAGTTCCATCCAGCGTCGTTGCCTCATATTCAAATCAGACTGCGTGAAGATATATTTCAGGCTCTTGTGGTCGGTGTACACCACAAATTCTTCACCATACAGATAATGTCACCAAATCTTCAAAGAAAACACTATCGCAGCCAACTCCAAATCATGAACAGGGTACCTCGTCTCGTGAGGCTTCAACTATCGAGATGCATAAGCAATCACGTACCCGTTCTGCATCATAACGCATCCCAAACCATTGAGAGAAGCATCGGAGCACACAACAAATCCTCCGGATCCAGACGGTAGAGCCAACACAGGATCAGTAGTCAACTTCTCCTTCAACGTCTGAAAACTGTACTCGCACTCATCAGTCCACACAAATCTCTTATCCTTCTGAGTCAACTAAGTCAGAGGCCTGGCTATTGAAGAGAACTTCTCGATAAAACGCCTGTAATAGCCAGCCAATCCCAAAAAGCTACGGATCTCGAAAACATTCCTAGGTCTCTCCCAGTTAAGAACTGCTTCGACCTTACTCGGATCAACCGAAATCCCTTGTGCCGAAATCACATGACCCAAAAAGATAATTCTATCAAGCCAAAATTCACACTTGCTGAATTTGGCATAAAGCTGCGAGTCTCTCAATCTCTGCAACACAAGTCTCAGATGTTCCTTATGCTCTCTCATACTCCTCGAATACACCAGGATGTCATCTATGAAGACGATCATGAACCGATCAATATACTCGATGAAGATGCGATTATCAAGTCCATAAAGACAGTTGGGGCATTCGTAAACCCAAACGGCACGACCAGAAACTCATAATGCCCATATCGAGTCCGGAAAGCTGTCTTAGCCACGTCAACGTCTCTAATCCGCAACTGGTGATAACCAGAGCACAAATCAATCTTCGAGTAAACGACCGATCCTTGTAATTGATCAAACAAGTCATCAATCCTGGACAAAGGATACTTGTTCTTCACCGTCGCTTTATTCAACTGTCGAAAGTCCACGCACATCCTCATAGACCCATCCTTCTTCTTCACAAAAAGAATCGGATCTCCCCAAGGCGACATACTCGGTCTGATGAAGCCTTTCTCCAAGAGATCTCTCAACTGATCCTTGAGTTCTTTCAATTCTGCTGGCGCCAACCGATACGGAGCTCTAGAAATCGGGGTGGTACCGGGCACCAACTCGATACTGAAGTCGATCTCGCGTCTCGGAGGGAATCCAGGGATCTCATCTGGAAACATGTCGGGAAACTCTCGGATGATCGGGATATCACTCAACTCCAATCGCGACTCTTGGGAAACGTCAAGCGCGTAAATCATAAATCCCACGTTATCCAGCGATAGCAGGCTAAAAATCTCCATGGCGGACACCAGTGGAATCTTCAAGCGCGAATCAGCACCGTAAAACTCCCACCTCTCACCCGAGTCAGGGCGAAATCTCACCACACCATGAAAACAATCAACAGTAGCCTTATAACTAGATAACACATCCATCCCCAAGATGCAATCAAAATCTCTCATCCCCAAAACAATCAGATTGGACACCAAAACGTGCTCATCAAATCGAAGCACACAATCCAACACCACTTCACGGGACCACAGATTCACCCCAGCAGGGGTAGACACGGAAACAACATAACACAATGGGGAAGAACTCAACCCATTCTCACAAACAAACAACTCAGAAATAAAAGAGTGTGATGCACCAGTGTCAAATAAAACTCTCGTAGGATAATCAAAGATAAAGCATGTACCTGCGATCATCATACCAGGCGCCTCCTCAGCCTGCTCTCTCGTCAAAGCATTTTCCTGAGCCTGCTGGGGAATCTGAAACTGGGGTCGAGAAGGTCCTCCAAACCTAGACGGTCCACTAGGCTGAAATCCAGATTGCTGGGTAGGGGCTATAAACTGCGGTCTCTGAGAAGAACCACCAGCCGATCCCTGCTGCGAAGGAACTGAAGACTGACCCCTCAACAAAGGACACACTCTAACAAAGTGTCCTGGCTGTCCACAGTTACGCCAGGACCCCTGAACTCCACGACACTGCGAAGTCAGATGCCTTCCTCCGCACTGTCCACAAGACATGCCGCTAGAACCACTGCCAGAACCACTGCCAGAACCAGAACTCGCAGAACCAGAGGAACTTGAATCCGCCTTCTTCTTGAATTGTTTCCCTCGAGGTCGAAACCTTTGGCGATTCGACTGCTGCTGCTGCGACCCCTGAGGAGAATAGAAAGATTGCGACGCATTCTGCACAGGATGATAGGTGAGTCCAGTAGTCGGCTGAATCGGAGCCTCAACCTCCATCAAACTCTCCTCAATATCCACAAACCATCTGGTACAGATCAGGCCTCAAGCCTTTTAGAAATTTGTTCCTCTTCGTCCTCTACTGGTTGGCAACGTGTGGCACATAAATCAAAAGCGCAGAAAACTGTCAGGCATACTCAGCCACTCACATGCTACCCTGCTTCAAGTTGTCAAACTCCCGCTCCCGGCTGTTATAAAAGGAATCGGGGGTATACTCCTATCTGAACGCCTCACAGAAGCTCTCCAAGGTGATCACAGCCCCACTATCACGAAGGATACGAGAAGTACCCCTCCACCAGCGCTATGCATTCTCCCTCAGCTGCAACACCGCCAGCTTCAGTCGCTTCTCGGGAGCGTACTCCAGAGTATCAAAAAACTCCTCCATCTGAGCTAACCAAGCCTCAGCCATCACACCACCCTCTGCTGCAGAAAACGTCTGAGGGTTCGTCCGCTGAAACCTAGCTAGGACCAACTCCATCTCTCCTATCTGTCTAGTAACATCCTCAACCTGATGAACATCATCATCACTACCTGTCCTAGACTCCTCCACAGTACGTCTAGTCGTCCTACCTCTTCCTCTTCTCGACGGCATCTAAAAAATCTAGAGGTAAGATCTAACAGTAGATATATCACGTAGACAGATAAAGATCACATAAGTCACAGAGTCAATCAACAATCAAATCAAAACTCTGTGCCTAGACTCGAGTGTGATCAAAGGAAATCAAGCTTATCCCAGTTTAAGCTCTGATACCAAAAATGTCAGGCCCCGTGCTAATTACTCAATAAAATAGCACAATTAAAACGCATAAACACGGAAGCATAAAAACGGGCTAAAAAGTTTTTTTTCAAAATAGTTTGGGCCTGAACTCAAAACATACATTCAAAATATCAACACTCAAAATATGAGTTAACTCAAACTCATACGATACAAGTAACCAACAATACTCAATTCAAAATAGATCCCCAATACATAAAAACCCGAGGCATCCCCTGGTTCGATACATAATAAAATATACTAGGACTCAAGGGAAAGGGGATCGACCAGCTGAACCTCCACTCTGTCCAGCTTGGTTATCTGAAGATCCTGCAAATGGGTAACACAGACCCAAACAACACAAAGTAGGAAAAGAAAATACGAGGTCAAGCCTCAGTACGAAGAGCTATCAAAACAGCTAATCATGCAACATGCCAAAATCGATGCTATGAAATGCATGAGGGATATCAAGGATCGGATAGCTAGACCAGTGTATCAACTGGAAATCATCTCAATCAGCCTCTATACCCGCACGGTGTATCAACCGGGGAAATCATCGGTACGTGATCTTCGGAGCCCATCAGCTCATCATAGCTCGGTGGTAGACACTCGAATCCGGTAGTCACCACTCCGATGATAGCGTTGGAATTTTCAGGCACAACTCATCTGTCGGCCAGTCACACGTGGCTTTCAATCGGATCATCAATCAATCTGTCAGGCTCAATATGAATGCATGTATGCCAATCAAGAACAAATGCACAATGCATACAATTCATTACGTAAAACAGAATGTAATTCAATCAATTCAACAAACTGCTCCACGTAAATTCATATAATCAGGCCAACAGATTTCATAGCAATAAGTACAGCCATTTTCACGCTTCAAGCTATTAAGGTCTGCTCAATTCGTACCTCAATCCTCAAA
Source organism: Dorcoceras hygrometricum (assembly GCA_001598015.1). NCBI lineage: Eukaryota > Viridiplantae > Streptophyta > Magnoliopsida > Lamiales > Gesneriaceae > Dorcoceras > Dorcoceras hygrometricum. Next base: position 133,804 of record KV007827.1, read on the forward strand.
ATTCTACCTCACAGATTCGTACAGGGCACGACAGAACTTCCTGGAAGCTGGAATCTGTTTCAAAACCTCGAAAATCAGCTTAACTCAAGCATAAATTAGAACATGTACACTCTAATACCAACGGCCAGAACTATACTCAAGTTCTAAACAAATCTACGCAGGTAGTAACTACTAGACCAAGCTCAATTCAATGATAAATGCTCACCCCGAAGCTTAAACCAGCAGGAGAACACACGGAACATACTTCTCCAAAAAGCTTCGAACACCAGTATCTTTGCGCTTCCACTCCAACGCTAATTCAGGGTTCCAACTAGGTAGCAATTGAAAGAGCTAAGCGAGGGGAATCCAGCGCCACAAAAATCATCAAAAACAGAGGTTGGAATCTGCTGAAATCTAGGGATGAAATGTTCGGATGAACAGTGTCGGTCGAGGGTTTCAACAAAGAAGAGGATAAGAAATATCAGGTGTAAAATGCTCTAAGTGTAACTCAACACTTATATTTAAATCCTCAATTCAATCTCTATCGAACAAGACAGATCCCGACTAAAACAGATCCCTGCACTACAAACTAGCGCCAAACAGATCTCTCCAAACCAGCGCTCACAACCCAACAAAATCCAGCGCTTATGCTAACTCTCGCGCATAAGTCCAAACGACGGTGTATCGGTGAAATCTGGAACATCTTGACGTCAACTAATCAAGACGGCAGCGTCCAATAAAATAGATCTCAGCGCTAACACAACAGATCTCAGCGCTAACACACCAGATCTTTTCGCTCGCGTAAGTCAACATATGCTAAACGCTGAGGATCAAAACGACGACGCAGCAACTTAATAGAACGACGTCGCATCGCTCAACCAGATCTCTACCTAAATAACCAGATATCTCCTCTAAACGCATTAATGATCCAGCAGTCAACACCACGGTTGACCAACGTGACATCTGCTTACGTCACACACTAGCGCTACCAGATCTCTCGCTACTATCAATTGTGTTGACCTGTGTTGACATCTGAAACCTTGAAACAAAAGCGCTTCACTCCATGCCACTCTCGAATGTCCAGACCTCACCAAAACGACAGCGTTCACTTCTTAACGCTAAGGAATCAGATATCATTCACTACTTCACCAATTCAACTCCATTTCTCACGCAGATTTCACCCGATAAAACCCGTGACTTAAAATCTGAAACACTCCAAGAGAGATCTGAATTTCTCAAATCAGATTTCACCAAAAATTCGAAATTCTAAAATTCGAAAATCTTAATTCTCGTCACTAATCTAACCCAAAAATCTGATTAATCACAAATCTTGAAATCTGATTCCTCACAGTTTTTGTCTACCCTTAGGCCACCCTAGGATCCTCACTCGACCCCCTGACCATGAGCCGTGACCCCTGGACCAACCACGAACCGAAAAACCATGCAAAAAAATCGAGAAACATGAAGCCGATCATGAGTCATGCATGAACTAGAGCAAGGATGAGTAGATCTGAAATAATCACAATTAATTCACATGAATTTTCATAAAAAGCAGTCTAATATAGTTTAAATGGTGAGAAAAAGGATTGATATCACATGCCTGGTTTGTAGAAGTTGAAGATTTGCGAGGTACGGACGTTGTAGACGTGAGATCGCGGCGCAATCGGCTTTGGATCACCAAGTATCTTCAATGGCTGTATATTTTCGAACTTTGTGTGCTAAGGGGAGTGGAGAGGATGGCTGGTGCAAAGAATGGAGGCTAGGTTTTGTGTAAAGTGTGATTAAGAATTAATGGAAGTGCCTAATATGACCCCTCTTAATTTAATTGAGGAAATACAAGCTTGCCCCTCTAATTAACTTAAAAAAAGTGCTTAAAACTCATAGTTGGGCTTTAATGGTTACATAATTTCGAAATCTAGGCCTCCTCATAATTTAAAATGCCTTAAAACTCAATAGAACAGCCTGTATAGGTGAAAAATTGGTTCCCCTCAAAAATAATTATAAAAATCCTAATTTTCAGAAATTGTTGCTTAAAATAAAATAAATTCATTCTTAAAAATCTAATAACTTAAAAATCTCAAATTATTTTCATTCCGGTCGACCCTAATCTCGTCCACACGTCCGTAGCTCAAGCAGGTTGAAAAATAACACATGCATACTATGCAGCATAAAATCATAAATAATTCACATAATAAGGCATGTAATCATCTAAAACATTTTCCCCCTAGTCATGCACTCATTTCTATGTAGTCAGAAAATTCTAGGCGTTACAGATACCCTTGTCGAGGAGGTGCTTAAAGGTAATCCAGCGAAAGAAATGTTTACCTTGATTTGTGCTGATATTGAGTTCCTTGTACAGATATGGGAAAAAGTTATAGAGGAGATTGTTTCTTTCTTTCATTCGTTCAGTCTACGCCGCTTGGCAGTTTTGGAGTCAGTGTCAGATATTGTTGCCAAGGAGGAACAGATTTTGGTATGGGCAGAGACAGATTCTTTGCAGACAGCTGTTCAGAGGCCCATGTACATAATCATGAAGTACAGAGAAATGTTGTTAAGGAAATTTTTGGAGGCCAGACATAGTAATTTTGAATCCGGTACGCCCACAACAGCTATTGATCTTCAAGTGTTGGATATGCTCTCAGAAGCTCATCGCCTTGCGTTGACAGACTTGGTGGAGTAGATGAGGCAACATCAGCTGAAGTGGACACGGCCTTCTTCTTCCAATCTTCTTGAAAGGACTGATGTACAGCGGGGTGGAATTCTTTCGCGATTTCATCCTAGCATCAAGTACTTGATTAGGCGATGATCTTAATTGATGGATCTTGGACAATGATAGAGGGTATAGATCGGTGGATGAACGAGTGCAGCTCATCTATTTCTAGCGAGAGGACACAGCTACCTCAGGAGCCATCTGTGGATACACTTTCCCCGATCTGCATTTTTATTGAGCCTGTTCAGGATCTAGATTGACGACCGCTTTTCTCTGGGATTGTTAGAAGGAAGTGGGCTGAAATCTGTGTTGACATTGTACAGTTTTCACTTTTTGGTCATCTGCTGCCAGTTGTACTCATAATCATTGTACAGATATTGTTGCAGTAGGAATAGTTATAGATTTAGAAGCAGACCATACGGGATTTTTTGGTGTTTTTTGAAGTGGGTTAGATGCAAATCTGATTTCTTCCAGTTCTAACTCTTCACGATCTGAGAATCCGAATTTTCTAGTCCCAGTTCTTCCAGTGATTCTCCTATGCATTTTACCACCGATGATATTCCTGAGATCTCATTTTCTGCTGATGTTCTTCAGGTCGAAGAGACAATTGTTGGTCTTACTCAGATTACAGAGACACCCGTTGATGGATCTGTGTAATCAGATCCTGAAGTTTTGAATTACACAAAACCTATTATTGTGTTTCTAAAAATTCTACTAAGTGTGCAGATGTTAGCTGGAAATGAACAGTAGAAAGCTGATGAACAGTAGAAATCATATGAACTGTAGAGATCTGAACGTAGAGAAGATCAGCAGTAGATAAGATGCATTCAGCAGTAGATGAGATGCAAACAGAAGCTGGAGAAGATGGATTCAGCAGTAGAAGGATTCAGCAGTTGTGAAGAAGAAATGTCTGAATAGAGGCGAAAGAGAAGTATTCAACAGTCGTGACGTCATCCAAGCTTATTGAAGATTTCAGCAGTCGTGACGTCATCAAAAGCTGAGCAGCAGTGAGATGTATCAGATCTGATACAGTAACTCAATCAGATCTGATACTGTAGCAGACCAAGAGCTGAAAATAGTAAATCACATTTTCGGAGGCCTAAACGAAGGAATTTGGCCAAAAACAGAGGAGCTCACTGCGTAGCAGTGAGTTACGCAGTGAGTCTTGCTCGTTGGGCCGTTTCGGAGGGAATAGCACAGGTCTCATGCGAAAATGTGATGTCTGGTCAGTTGTTGAAGACAAGAGGAGCAGCTGATCAGAAGTTGAAAGCAGATGTTGATCAAAAGATAAGAAGAAAATAACATCGACCAGCTGGAGCGCTAAGGGAAAGATGGACCAGCTGGAGCAATAAGAAGTCAGGATCAGCAGTTGATACAACAGGTGAATCAGCAACCTTGACGTCAACAGAATCAGCAGTTGAACAAAGAACAGTTATCCGGCTATGTACTTAAGAGAACGATTCAACAGTGAGCTACAGTAGATTCAGCAGTGAGCTACAGTACGTTCAGCAGTGAGCTACAGTACGTGTTGGGGAACCGCGGCGGATCCGGATCGCGCCTCCCGGCGAGGCAGCGGAAGAACAAAAATTTGGCCGGGAGATGATCAATAGCCGGGAGATGATCAATAAAATTCAATAATCAACAGGATATGACATTCATAGGGTGTTTAGATGACTACCTTGCTGGCAACTCGTGCCTGGCTCCGACCAGTTTCTCGAGGAAACCGGCACTTCACGGTAGATGGCGGTAGACTACGTCAATCAGGTCCACGACTGGATATTAGACTCCTTCGTCAGCCTGTACTAGAAGGCCTTATGAGATCGGCGCGGACGGATTATCCTCGTCAAGTTGGCCGGAACAAATTCCGGCGACTCGAGGCGGCGGCGGCGGCTTGTTTAGAGAGGAGGGGGGCGGCGCCTTTTGCTAGGTTTAGGGTTAGGTTGTATAGTAGTTTTGTATAATGAAGCTTAAGTCTAATTAAATAGACTTAGTCATAGTCTTGGACCGGCCCAACGGGCCCGGGTCCAACGGATGAACATGCCGTTAATCCCTATCACCGTGACTTCATCGTAACTCCGATCGCCGATCAGATCAGACCGATCGACTCAGTTTCCAAAACTGAATACTATGATCTGAAACATCATTTTTCAGAACCCCAGTGCAAAATGACCGTTTTGCCCCTCAACAGCGGGAAATCACGATTTGACCCCTGTTGACTTTTAGGAAGTCGCACTCCCTAAAATCCTCTTCTCATGCTCAACACATTGAGCTGAGTATCCGTGCGGGAATCTCGAATCCAGTACTTGTGTGACCCTCAATGGTTCAAGGATACAGCTAGCCGTGGGCCCACAACCATTGTGGCTCTGGAATCACAATTCCGGACTTGCCCAATGGATCATGGTAAGAGCACCTAGCAACATCGCCCCATGATCCCCTAGGTATCACTGATAGTGCCTGCAAGAACCAGTTGGTCGTGGTTAGCGTACAGTACGGTCCTTTCAATCCATATATCCCGATCAGATCAACGACCATTGGTAAATCGAGAGTCGCTAAAGATCCGACAGCTATGCGTACATCTTGGAGATCGAATAGTGACATCACGAGTGTAACTAGGTAAACACATTTACCTAAAACACATCTAGTACTCTGGCCAGAGATTTATACACTATTATCCCCTCAGATAGCATAGGATATCCACGCATGTCTTCGAGCGGTGAATCCTCGACAACGATGCATCGACTCCTACATGCATCGGGGTCTCACCCAATCCCGCCGCCTGATGACCCCAAGTGAGTCGGCAAACGAGTCAAAGTGAGACGCCTATCATGTAGAGTCTCAATGACGTTTCGAGTCGTGAGGACTAATCAGTACAACCAAGACCTCGGACTTATCCACTCGAAAAATGGTAACCACTTGAAAAGTCCGAACGAGGGTAGTTCGATAGATCACCTGGTCACTATCTATCTGCATGCTCAGAACATCACAATGTTCCCTACCAATGAAACATGGTACTTCGCATCGCAGATACTAGTCTCTAGCTCGGGCGGCCTTATCCTCATTTTGACGGCCCAATCGAATAGGAACATGTTCAGAATACACAGTGACTATTAGATGTGTTTCATGATAGCCGTCATACCCACTATCACATCTAACATACACTTTAGCGCATTCTAGGTCTTTACTCAACGCAATTGTTAATCATCATACAACACAATGAAAGTAAAGAATGTCATATAAATAAATGCGAATATCATATATAAAGATTGTTTCATACAAGAGTCTATAAACCCACACCCCACAAGTTGGCTAGTTGGGCATCTACTCTAACAATCTCCCACTTGCCCTAAAGCCAACTACTCATCAGACGCAGTCCCATTGTTTCGCGATGTTTTTCAAACAACGGTCCAGGCAAGGGCTTCGTAAGTGGATCAGCAACGTTGTCCGCAGAGGCGACTCTCTCAACTGCTATGTCACCTCTAGCCACAATATCCCGGATTATGTGGTATTTCCTCAGTATGTGTTTGGATCTTTGGTGAGACCTAGGCTCCTTTGCTTGCACAACGGCACCCGTTTTGTCGCAGTACACCGGGACTGGACCAACTCCATTAGGAATGACGCCCAACTATTGGACGAAATTCCTTATCCAAACGGCCTCCTTAGAAGCAGCTGATGCTGCGACGTACTCAGCCTCAGTGGTTGAATCCGCGATGGTGTCTTGCTTGGAACTCTTCCAAGAGACAGCACCACCATTGAGCATGAATACAAATCCAGAGGTTGATTTCGAATCATCCACGTCACACTGGAAGCTAGAATCAGTGTAGCCTTCCAGTTTCAGTACCATCCCCGTAGACCATGAACATATTCTTAGTCATTCATAAGTACTTAAGAATATCCTTCACAGCCTTCCAATCGTATCCAGCTTATCTCCCACTGTCTGCTTCACGTAAGCAGGACATCCCCAACTCCTCATGTATGAGTACTTGGGTGGTTTGCCCATCCATATCTCATACGGAGTCTTATCCACTGCCTTTGTGTGGACATTGTTCAACAACATTACCGCCGTTTCGAGCGCATAGCCCCAAAACGAGGTAGGAAGTTTAGTGAAGCTCATCATAGATCGAACCATGTCCAACAAGGTCCGATTACGACGCTCCGCTACACCATTGAGCTGTGGTGTGGTCGGAGGGGTCCACTGTGCGAGAATCTCATTCTCTTTCAGATAGTCTTGAAATTCAGCACTTATGTATTCACCACCTCGATCAGATCGAAGTGCTTTAATACTTTTGCCTAATTGATTTTCTACTTCAGCCTTGAATTCTTTGAACTTTTCAAAGGATTCAGACTTGTACTTCATCAAGTACAAGTACCCATACCTAGAGTAATCATCGGTAAAGGTGATGAAGCATGTGTGACCATATTTAGTACCAATACCAAACGGGCCGCACACATCAGTATGGATCAAATCCAATAGGCCTTGAGCACGCTCACCCTTAACCTTGAAGGGTTGCTTGGTCATATTCCCTTAAGACAAGATTCACAAGTCGGTAGGGAGTTAATGTCTGACATATCAAACAGGTCACTCCTTAACTAACTTGTTCATCCTACTTAGAGAAATATGACCTAGCCTAGCGTGCCAAAGTTGTGTTGGGTTCAAGTTATCGTGTTTCCTTTTAATCG
>KV007828.1:0-12555 GCA_001598015.1 Dorcoceras hygrometricum
GAAGTCGAGAGAATTATTTTCTAAGTATGGGATTTGGTGAAAAGAAACGAAGCCAACGTTTCTAATTTATAGGCGCGAGAGATCTGTTCAATTATTCTACCGACAAAACAGATTTCAAAACTTCAATTACTCAACAGATCTCGCAAAACCAACGCAGGCGCTAAAATACACTAAAAACCCCAAAACGACGTCGCATCAACAAAAACGCGGAGAGGTTTGCTTACGCAAGCAGGTCTGGTCACTATACTAGTCGCGCGCAACACAACAGATGTGCTTACATCATCAGGTCTGAACTTTCAAAAGCCAATTAAACAAAACAGATCTCTCCTCCCGCGCTCACTAAACGGCGTCGCACCATAGAAAGCACGCTGAACAGATCTCAACCAAATCTCTCAACAGCAACGCTTACGTCATCCACACGACGACAACACACGCTGCTGACGTCATGAGATCTATCAACAGATTTTCACCCAACAGACTCAAGCCAGCAATGCTTACGTCACCTACGCTAAGCAACCACGAAATGCTGACGTCATCAAAGCTGCTAACAGATTTCGCCGAAAGATCACTCAAACCAGCTATGTTTACGTCAGCATCACAGCTCATACCAGCGACGCTGACATCATCAACTCTGTTACTAGATTTCACCAGAATTCGAAAATCTCAAAATTTCAAGAAAGGCTCCAAAAACGATTCTCAACTCGAAAATGCAATCCAAACATTCACAATTAAATCTGAAACACCAGAAATCGCTAAAACACGATTAATTCAACAATTAACCCTTAATACAATTTCCAGGTCTCACACGTCCGAGGCCTAGCCACCTTCTACTCAATCCGCACTTCTTTCACGTAACACTTCCTCGCCATCTTTCGGTCCCCAAGTACTTCTCCTACCTCATTTCCCACTAGGAACTTTATCTGCTGATGTAAGGCCGAGGCTATGGCCATGAAGGCAGCCATGGTTGGCCTTCCCAGTATGACATTGTAGAAAGAAGGCGCGTCTACCACAGTGAACTCGACGACTTTAGTCTTCCTCAGATTTTCCTGACCCAAGTGAAAGAGGCAACTGTACGACCCCCACTGGTTGTAATGAATGACCCGTGAATCCAAACAGAGGTGTTTGCACTGGCTCCATGCGATACTCCCCGAGGTCCATTTGGTCTATGGCCCCTTTGAGAATACACTGATCGAGCTCCCCGAGTCGACAAAAATACGGGCCATTTCGTAGTTCGTGATCATTGCTCGAATAACTAAAGCATCGTTGTGTGAATCGACCTCGACCGGCATGTCCTCGGGACCAAACGAGATAACGGGCCCAGAATGCTTCCTCTCTATTTCCATGGCCTCCATCCGACGACACTCTGCCTTCCGCGCCTGATTAGAGTCCCCGTCTGTAGGTCCTCATGATATCATCTGAATAATGCCCCAAGGTCTGGGTGATCGCTGTTCCTCTCGAGGAGGGTTCTGGTCTTGATTCCGAGGTTCTTCCTCCCAACCAGAAGCCCTATCATCGCGTCGCCTACCATATTCTTTCCGAGGCCTCTTCTCCCACCGACGTGACCTATCTTCAACCAGCACCGTTCGCAGATTGGGATTACTCTGGATTATGCGCTCCAACTCCTGATCTAAGAGATGGCATTCGACGGTGGTATGCCCGTAGTCCCTGTGGAAATCACAAAACTTATCTGACCTGGGATTCCTCGGGACCCCGTCACTTCCCCGAGGTTGCTGCACTACTTTTCCGTTCGTCACAGATCTCCAAAGCTCGAACCTTGCTCACTTTCAGTGGCATCCGAGCTGCAAACTGTCCCAGCAGCAGAGGAGGTTCCTGTCGATACGGCCTCGACGTAGCTCTCTCTATCCGAAGCTCCCGACCTGGGCGAGATGGCTCTCTCTGCTCACTCCTCCTCGAGGACTGTATCTCTTCCACGTTAACATACTTTTCAGCCTTCGTGAGAAGCTCATCAAATGTCTTCGGGGGCTTCTTGACTAGGGATCTGAATAAATCACCCTCTCAGCCCTTGTGTGAAGGCCCCGATTATCAGATCTGGCGTAGCGGATGGAACCTCAATGATGATTCTGTTGAATGCATGATGTACTCCCGAAGGTTCTCCTGCTCCTTCTGCTTTACTGTGAATAAATTCAGTGTTGTCATAGGCTGCTTTTTGCTACTGGCGAACTGATGGAGGAACGCCTGGCTAAAATCCTGGAAACTATTGATACTCCCGATGGGCAAGAGGTTGAACCATTGCTGCGCTGACCAAACCAAGGTGGTCAAGAAAACTCTGCACTTGATGGGGTCTACATACTGATGGAGGAGAGCGGCATTCTCGAACTGGGACAAATTCTCCTCTGGATCCCCCATCCCGTCATACTCTCCTACGTTCGGGAATTTGAAGTGTTGGGGTAGCTCGGCGGTCAGTACATCGGGTGAGAAGGGTACTTCCCAAGCTGGCGGCGGAGTTGGGCCCGTGTTCCTTTCTTCCCTCAAGCGGGCGATTTCCTCTTGCAGTTTCCTGATCTCCTTGGTGGGCTGATCGGGCGGTGGGTGTGACTCAGGTCGGTTAGCCAGTATCTGTGCCACAGTAGTTGCTACCAGTTCAGCTATCTGGGCCGCAGTGAGATTGGTATTCTCCGACCCCTGAGACATACTCTCTGTGCGGCTGATTTCTCCAGTACCCTGAGCTGTAGTCCTCTTTGGGGGCATCTTGTATTCTTTCTTCTTCTATCTTTCCCACAGACGGTGCCAATTGATGTAGCCAAATTATCTCAGCCGATAGCTACCACTACGTCGGGACCTCGGGCGTCGAGCGTCGGGCGTCTGGAGGATGGGTATTGCTTCTCTTTAATGTCTACAACCACAAATCATAGGTCAGAGGGCGCCGGAGGTGTGTCCGGCGAAGCCCTTCCGATGCTTAAGTCAGATAGGATGCGAGAGAGAAAACGAGAGCAAGAATATATGCTGGGTGCAGAAGAATGCTAGAATGCGTGTCTAGAATGAGGGAGCATACCTGGTATTTATAGAGGGACTAGGCGGTGGAAGGGAGCATATCCTGACGAATATTCGCCTGCAGCGGGTATCTCGGGCGAGATACTCTACGTGATCTTCGGGGATCTTGTCGTCTAACTAAGGAATGGCGTATAGTCACTGGATTCTTCAAATAAAGAAAGACGTATCTGGGCTGGATTCTGCTTGCCCTGACATTGTCCTCGAGGAATACTCCGAGCCGAGCAAGTGTCCTCGAGCAACTCCCCGATCTTGGAGCGTGTCCTTGGGCTGCCCCTCGAGTTTAGTAGCGTAGGTCGGGGTCTGGCGCATGCTGCTCGGTCCTCGGGTCCCGAGGTGACTATGGGGGCATCAAATCCTAACTAATGAATTTGTTCGGTTTCGTAATTTGGCATGAGCTTTTTTGTTTGTATAGCACTTTATTTCACAGTTTTAAGTTGTCACCGAAATACATAGCACTTTGTGTTGCATAAACATTATTCGTTTGGACACATTTTTAAAAGTATTTTTATAAAAGTGTTTTCTTAAAAATCTTGAAAAATGTTTTGAAAGTTTTTATAAAGGTAAGTATGTGTTTGGACAACTATTTTATAAAAATATTTATTTTAGAAAATGATTTATAATTAAGAAGTAGTATTAAAATAGAATTCAAATAATAAATCTAACAAAATAATTGAATTGAACACTCGTATAAATTTTATCTATATTTTGTATTCTAAAAACATTACAAATCATCTTTCGTTTGTTCTTTAAAAAGTGTACTTCAAAATTATTTTTTAAAAATATTTGTCAAAACATTTTATAAAAATCTTATCCAAACACATATTTTAAGTTTTTTTAAATCTAAAAACACTACAAACGTTTTAAAAATTTTGTCCAAACGGATACTATTTTGTTTTTGTTGCAAATTGTCTTATGAACCATCAGGCTAAGAACATGACTAACTGTAACGCCCAGACATTTTAGGGCCACAATTAGAAAGAAATAAGATTTGAGAGATTAAAAGGAAATGCTAATTTATTCAGCTTTTTATTTAGTTGAATTTCAGACTTGAGATATGTGAATTCAGCTCTCATTTTTATCGAGTTGAGTTCAGTTATGAGCTTTATGCGTTAATGAGTTCCTGCCTTAGTAAATTGATTTCCAGATTTTAGAATGCAATTGCAGAAGCTGTTTGGTTGATTCTTATAAGCCAATTGAATCCTTCTTTTTAGATAAAATAGCTCGGTTCGAAGCATCAGATTTCACTATAAAATAGAGTAGCACTTTTTAAAAGATTTTGGTATATGGATTAAACGTGTTTCTTTCTTAGGCATTTTGATTCATAAATATAGGATGTTAGACACATCATGCATCATTATTTACAAATCAAAATACTTTCTTAAAAGCAAGCGGTGCTCTCTGTGAAGAAACCAAGCAAAACCTTTCAAGTTTTCGACGGAGACAAGCGGTGCGTACGTGATTGCCAGATTTCTACTGTAATTGTGTTGAAGAATTCAGGCAAGTAAACTCTGTTTCTTGCTACACTCATGGAAGCATATATTCAGTTCCGTATGCATGTTTGTTTGTGTTTTAAAGATTTGAAGATAACACGGCTGTTCTTCAAAGAAAAGAAAAGTTCATATTCTGTTTTTACAAGAAGTATGTGTTTACTGTATTTTTGATCCAGAAAGATTGTTAGAAAATGTGTTTGATGATGTTTGTCCAGTAGTTTCTTGAGTTTTCTAAATATTTTCTTTGAATTAGCTTACCAGTAGCTTATGTCAGGCCCCATGCTAATTACTCACAATTAACACTAAATAAACGCATAAACACGGAAGCTTAAAATCAGGGCTTAAAAATTTTTCGAAATCATTTGGGCCTGAACGTACAAACATTCATTCAAAATATCAATAATCAAAATATAAGTTAACTCAAACTTATACAATCAGGTAACAACAACAATTCAAATAGAATACAGATCCCCAATACACAAAAACGCGGGACATCCCCCGGTTCAGTACATATCATAAATATAACTGGGACTCATGGGAAAGGGGATCGACCAGCTGAACCTCCACTCTGTCCAGCCTGGCTACCTGAAGATCCTGCAAATAGGTAACACAGACCCAAGACACAAAAGCATGAAAACAAATACGAGGTCAAGCCTCAGTACGAAGAGCTATCAAAACAGCTAAACATGAAACATGCTATAAATCAATGTCATGAATGTATGAGGGCTATCAAAGAATCGGATAGCTAGACCAGTCCATAAACTAGCAACTCAAATCAAGCCTCTATACCACGCACAACCAATCAGCCGGTGGAAATCATCGGTCCGTGATCATCAGGGCTCGTCAGCCCATCACAGCTCGGTGGTAGACACTCGAATCCGGTAGTCACCACTCCGATGATAGCGTTGGACTTTTCGGGCACGACTCATCAGTCGGCCAGTAACAACGTGGCACCCAATCAGGTCATCAAATCAATCTGTAAAAAGGCTCAATATGTATGCATGTATGCCAATCAATATCAATGCTCAATGCATACAATGCACAATACGTAAAACAGAATGTAACTCAATCATTTAACATACTGATTCACGTAATGCACAGCAGCAAGACTCACAACATCAATCACAGCATGTTCACGCCTAAAGCTGCTAAGGGCTGCTCAATTCGTACCTCAATTCCACAATTTCTACCTCACAGATTACCCAAAGCACGGCAGAACTCACGACCGACGTAACCAGCTTTCACCTGGTTCGAAATTCACAGCAGCAGGCTTCCTGGAACTGAAATCTGTGCAAGGTAGCTAATATCTTAGCTCAAATCTAACCATACCTCCTCAAACACCTACGGCCAGAATTAGACTCCAGTTCTAAACATCTACACAGGTATTAACTACAAGGACAGAGCTCAAATCAAAAAGAATTGCTCACCCAAAAGCTCACGCTAGCAGGAGGTTCACAGATCTCATGGCACGAAGACACAGCACTTCGCGTTCTACCTCCAATCGCTGATTTAGGGTCTCTAATGGGTAGCAAACGAGAGAGCTAAGCTAGGGGAGTCCAACGCCACCAAGATTGTCAAAAACAGAGGCTGGAAGCGACGGGAATCGGCGATGGAAAGTTACGGTGAATAGTAGCAAGTCGAGGGTTTCGAAGATGAGGATAAGAAATATCGGGTCTAAAATGCTCTAAGTATAACTCAACACTTATATTTAAATCCTCACGTCAAACGCTACTGTTTAAATCAATCACCGACAAAAAGAGATTCCTACATGGTTAAATATCGTAAAACAGATCCCTCGCTAAGGCGCTAATGTTAGTCAGACTTCAACGCTACACACTAATTCTCGCGCAACAATCAAAACGACAGTGTATAGGTAAAAACAGATCTCACAATCAACGCTAAGGATCAAAACGACGACGTTCTAATAAAACAGATCTCAGCGCTAAACCACAACGCTTGCACATTAAACTACCGAGCTCGAGACTAGTATCTGCGATGCGAAGTACCATGTTTCATTGGTAGGGAACATTGTGATGTTCTGAGCATGCAGTTAGATAGTGACCTGGTGATCTATCAAACTACCCTCGTTCGGATTTTCCAAGTGGTTACCATTTGTCGAGTGGATAAGTCCGAGGTCTTGGTTGTACTGATTAGTCCTCACGACTCGAAACGTCATTGAGACTCTACATGATAGGCGTCTCACTTTGACCCGTTTGCCGACTCACTTGGGGTCGTTAGGTGGCGGGATTGGGTGAGGCCCCGATGCATGTAGGAGTCGATGCATCGTTGTCGAGGATTCACCGCTCGCAGACATGCGTGGATATCCTATGTTATCTGAGGAGACGATAGTGTATAAATCTCTGGCCAGAGTACTAGAAGTGTTTTTGGTAAATGGGTTTACCTAGTTACACTCGCGATGTCACTATTCGATCTCCAAGATGTGTGCATTGCTATCGGATCTATAATGACTCTCGATTTACCAATGGTCGTTGATCTGATCGGGATATATGGATTGAAAGGACCATACTGTACGCTAACCACGACCAACTGGTTCTTGCAGGCACTATCAGTGATACCTAGGGGATCATGGGGCGATGTTGCTAGACTCTTTACCATGATCCGTTGGGCAAGTCCGAAATTGTGATTTCGGAGCCGCAATGGTTGTGGGCCCACGGCTAGCTGTATCCCTGAACCATTGAGGGTGACACAAGTACTGGATTCGTGATTCCCGCACGGAAACCGAGCTCAATGTGTTGAGAACTTGAGGAGTATTTTAGGGAGTGCGACTTCCTGAAAGTCAACAAGGGTCAAATCGTGATGATGGTCCTCGGAAATAGGATCACTAAGCAAATAGGAGTTCAGAAGGGGGGGGGGGTTGAATGAACTCCTTCGATTTTTCTATTTCAAAACCCTTTTAAAATGTTTGGATCTCAGTTTTATGCAAACTTCTCAGCCAACAAAATATGTGCGGAATGAGGCTGATTGGTTTGTGAACAATGAACTATGCGCAACACAAAATAAATGCGTAAGAGATAGAGTCAAGAGTTTGTTTCTGGAAGTTCGGATATCAATATCCTACGTCTCCCCTTCTTCCTCCTCGGAAGGTAGCACTAAAAGACTTTGATGAGAGTAGCCTTTCTACAATCACCCGATCCCGTAACCCGCAGCTACGAGAACTCCTAGCGCTTTACAACACCTCGCACAGACTTAGCTGCTGATTTTTACAATGCTTTGAACGTTTTACGAACTTCTTTGAATAGACAGTTCGGTACTGACTCTATCAAATATATCAATGAGAACACGAATCTAGAGACTGTAAATATCTTCTGGTTTCAACAATGAACAACCAGAAGATTGACTCGAATGTTTTTCTAATGAAGATCAAACGATAAGTTCTTCGAGTCTTGAGCTTTTTGAAGATATCAACGAAGTGAAAACTCTGTATATATTTTGGCAGTGTTACAGTAATAGATAATAAGCGAAGTGTATCTTCTTCAACACCGCTGCTGATATTTATAGGCTTCGACTGCAACGGTCATATTAAATTCTCCAAAGGAAATGAATCCCGTTTGAATTACTGCCAAAATCGTACACCGTAATTACTGCTCCACTACAAGGTAAAATTGCTCACTGACAGAGCCAATTTGTCTTCTTTCCATATTTGTGCAAGCAAGGAGAAACGGCCTCTGTACACTGTACTATTCACCCGAAATAGTACCTAACTTGTCTCCTCAATTCCAGGCAATTGTACGATCCAATCAAATCTTTTCCTTATGAGCAAACGATCGTATTTGAATCACTTGAGCTTGCGCCTGAAATAAGTTTGATAACCAGCACATACATCCATCTTCGTTGTCAAAGAACTTCGACTGGAATAACGCTTGGAAGAATTCATCTGCTGATATGCATACGCGTTTTTCCATCTGCTGATTCCTTTAGCAATAAAACGATGTCGTGTCAACTTATTTAAGTGACGCCGTTTTGCTATCTTTGTAAAGCATCTGCTGGTTAACAACATGTAGCTATCTGCTGAAATCTCTAAGGAACGCTTCTGCTGAATCAATCAAAACGCTGTCGTTCCAACTAAACCAAACGCTGTCGTTGCAACTTAATCAAACGCTGTCGTTACAACTTTTAACAAATAGACTTAACCAACTGCTGATCTCTTCAAGAAAGCTTCTGCTGATTACTTCATCTGCTGATACGAAACTGTGCACTCCACGACGTCGTTCCAACTTATCAAAACGTTGTCGTTTAGACTTCTTAGCAAAACACGCTGAAACTCAAAACAATACTCGCTGGTCGAGACAGCAACATCTGCTGAATGCTCTTCAATGAAGTATCTGCTGAATCTCTCTGAATACGAATCAACCACTGAAAGCATACCATCTGCTGAATTACCACTTGAATACTCCAACTGCTGAAATCGCTATTGTAGATAATATACTCCTGCGACAACCGATTGTCCAATAGCAACTTGTCTTAATTTTGTTATCACCAAAACTTATAAAATATTGTCATAACAATTTCCCCCTTTTTGGTGATGACAAAACTTCAGCAGCCGAGACAAAAGATATGCAAAAATAAATTGCACACTATCTGCTGGAAAACAAATTTTATTAACCAACAAAAATTGTACATAGGATGTGTACAAGAATTATCAGCAGAAAAGAAAAACTAGTCTCTTCTTCTTCTCTTCAACGACTTTGCCTCTTTTCTTCTTCTCTCTCTGTCTCTCTCCGCTGCATCTTGACTTTCTAATAAAGCTCTGTTAGCATCAGCATCTAGTACTATCTGAACAATGCGTCGCTGAGCCATTTGAACTCTTTGCTCAAAAGTTGGAGTCACAGCACTGCCTTCTTTTTGAGTATTCGCAGGCTTTTGAAGTCCTCCGCTGCCACTTTCCCCATTTTTGTCAGCACTGCCCCTATGAATGTAATCAACAAGCTCACTTAGCTGGGCATGAATAACATTATGATTTTCCTGTGCTGAACTCTGGAATTCAAGAAGCTGGTGGGAAAGGGCTTCCTTGGTGGCCTCAGCATCCTTTTGAATAGCATTAACGCGAGAGGCCATGATGTCCACTTTGGCATTAACTGCTTCCACTACTTGTCGAACATCCGCTAGTCCTTGAAAAATAGAAGCATTCTGAGTGAGGACATTTTTGCGAAATTCATTGAAGCGAATAGTGTGGACATCATCGAGAGTGCGAACTTCTTGTCGTGCCCCTGAGATAGATTTCTGAAAATATCGGCTTGATCACGCAAGGAGTCACACACACTCTGTTCAATTTTGTGCATTCTGGAAGAAATGTCACTCTGAGATACAAAGATCTGTTCTGAAAGAGCAGCTTGGAAATCGGCAAAAGCAGCAGAGATATCTGGAGAAATAGGAGGTCGGGAGGATGCAGTCGCATCGATATCTGTTTGATCAAAATGTAGCGACGAAGAACTATCAGAAGAAGATGAAGACTGATGCTGCTCCAAACTAAGCTGTACACTGGGAGCAACTGAAGAAGAATCCTGAAAACGCTGTACACTGCGCAAAACGGTTCTATCCAACACAATAGAAGAAAGAAACTCTGAGATATCTGTACTAGGAAACCAATTGAATAAACTCAAATCAATGAATACTGAGCAAAATTGAGAAAATCTGAGAGCAAACACTGAAGACCGGCTAGAAGCAAAACTGGAAACTGGTTCAGCCAACTGTAACGATCTGCAAAATTGAGTAGAACCAATGGGAAGAAGTCTCTTCGCACAAAACTCAACAACCTCCAAGCATACATCAGCCCACCGTTTCCTCATCATCCTGAAAAATACACTCATTGTAGGTAGAGTGTCATCGTATTGCCGCTGACGTGGAACTTCAGTAGAAATGACCTTCCGGGGAATTTTAACCCACTTATCAGCACAAAGCTCCACCGTCCACAATCCATCAACCAAAATCATTTTCCTAATCCAGCACGTCGATCGAGTATTTGAGTTGGTTCTGGCAATTACAGCGCCTCGATCACGTGGGCTCCCTTCAAAAATTTTAGAGCAGCAGGGCTTGCTCCAGATAAGATTATGAGCTCGTGCTTCCTTCGCTAATTCCTCCAAGAAAGAAAGATATAGGTCCGAAAGCAGCTCAATTACTTGAATATCAACAGCCGAAGAGCCTTGGCCGGGAGCGAAGTTGACCCTCCATGCTTCCAAGAACTTCCACACCAAAACTGTTCTATACTTAAGCAGAATATAAAATTTCCGTTGAATAGCAACCTGAGGAGACTCGGTTTCTCCCCAGTGCAAAACCTGCTCTTCTTTTCTATACATCTCTTCAAAATTGATCGTAGCCAGTTTCTTCAGGCTGAAAGAATGAAAGAATGTAGCGACCTCATCAATTACCTGCGCCCGCAAACTCACAAGCAATTCGACATCTGCACAAATCAAAGAATAATGCTCTTTAGCAGGATTGCCCTTAACAGGGTCTTTCTCCACCAAAATATCTTTCCCTTTATCTCCAGCAGGGATACTCGGAAGACTCTTTAGAAACAAGGTCCATTTGTTGATGCCTGGAATCTTTATTGACTTGCCCATCGTAATCTTGGTAACTTCCATGCAGGTGGAGGGCAGAGGAATATCAACTGGAATTGTCAAAAGAATATCATCCAGCGACATTTTCTCATCAGCACTGAGCATTTCTACAACAGAGATTGGAGCTACAGATTCCTCTACCTGCTGAACTTCAACAGCAGGAGCAACAACCACGGTTGCTATGTCTTCCTCAGTGTCACTTGCAGTGACCACCGGACGTTCAGCCTCCCACTGCTTAACGAGATCATCGTAAGGAAGATCAAACCAATGATTTTCCTCAGAGACTACTGGTTGAGCTGTATCAGCAGGTGCATCAGCTGCTCTAGTTTCATCGAGCACCTGCTGAATTATCAAATCCACAGCATCAGCAGATGAGCATCGAGGCTCCTCAACATCTAAAGGCTCCGCTACTTGCTGAATCGGTATAGCTTCTTCAGCGACCTCTACCAACTCCATAGAAGAAATAGATTTCTTCTTGAAAGACCTCTTCGTTTTGGGTACTGCTGCTCCAACATCAGCAGCAGGTCTCTTCTTTGAGACAGCCTTTTTCTTTGCTGCCCCAGCAACCTCTTCAGCACCATCTCTATCATTGATGGAAACAAAACGAAGCACAGTCTTCTTAGAAAGAATCTTGGAGGCTGGAAACTCAGAAGACTCACCCAACTCCAAAGTAGGAAAGGTCGCCAGCAACAGACTGATTTGAATGGCAAACCCTTTGGATTGCTTGGACCCCGCAGTCACCATTTTCTTCAAAATACTGAACAAATACTTAGCCCAGTTCATCTTAATCCTGCAAACAACCGCCGTTATCAATGAAAACTTCTCAACCGTGATGGCGTTGAAGGACCCGGCCTTAACAGAAATGGCTTTAGCCATAATATCACAAAGAAGACGAAAGGGCATCTTCATTTGGTTCTTCCTTCCTGACAGATTGATTGGCTCACCAGACACAGAGACGATGCTCCTAGCATCGAAAATCGCATCCTTGGGAATCTCTGATAAATCCCCAAAACCATCTACTGGAAGCTCAAAAGATTCTGCAAACAATGCCTCCGAGATCTCCACTAACTGACCACCCACGGTACTGATAATCACTCCATTGCGAACAGATGCGTTCTCAAAGAAATCAACCAAAGCATCTTCATAAACTACCGCTGGGCACCCCAGAAAACCTCTAAGGCCGGAAACCATAAGAGCTTCAAACATCGACACCATGCCGTGGTCATCCATGCCAAGAGCGGATTCAAAATCCACATGCTGAGCATTTGAGTAGAAAGAGGAAGCCATTTCAAATGTAGATAGTCGAAGAAAATGCCTGTGAAATCTTTGCAGAAGAAAATATGCGCAAGAGAAATACGATTGAAAGCAAATAAGCAAGGTAAGAGAAGATAAACAGTTATGCGGTAAATAAGTAAAGAATGCAAAGAGTTTTTGGAGAGAGAGAATGTTGATGTGACTGTTTGCATGGTAAGACACGT
>KV007829.1:0-18542 GCA_001598015.1 Dorcoceras hygrometricum
CATGCATAGCATCTACATTTTATTCCTTGCTGTTTATTGCTGTTGTATAGTTGCTCTCCGTACTGGGGTTTGACCCCATGTCCCTCCGGGGCTTTGTTTCTTTCTTTGTTGTGTTGTTTTCAGGAAACCCAGGTTCTACAGCTGGTCGTGGTTTTAACCCAGCTGGTGGTGCCCCAGGAGGTGGCTAGCGTGTCCCAGTTGCGTATAGCATACTTATATATATGTATCAGTTAGCCAGGGGATGCCCTGCGCTTTGTTGTTGTACCCGTAGGGGAGTATGATACATGTTTGAATTATGTATGCTTTTTTGTTGATTGTTTTATGATTTGGGAAACTTATTTTAAGTATCGTTGTATTTTAAATTATATGTTTAAAACCGTCGGGCCTAAAAGCGAAAATTTAACCCACTTTTTGATAGCTTCCGCATGTGTTTATCTGTTGTGAGCACGAGGCCTGACAAACTCCATGACCAGCTGAGTAACCATGGTAACCTGAACAACAAACAGGCAAACAAACAAACCAAGCCCCAGAGGACATGGGGTCAAACCCCAGTACAAAGAGCAACTGAAAAACAGCGGTTAAATAGCAACAGATAATATGCAATGCTATGCATGAGATGAGGCTACAACCGAAGGCAGGGAGCCAAAAGATCTCAAGAGCTGCTCAACAAGAGAAACAGATCAACTGAACAATGGTGGCCAAGGTGTGTTAGTATATGGGAGCTACCCACTCGTCTCAGCACACGGTACTAGTTGCAAAACATGTCTCAACCTGCTGTTGCCCAACTCATGAGGTGTAGGAGCTATCCACTCCGCTCATAGTGGCTAACAGATCCCAGCAGGGAGATGAGGGTGACGGGAGTTACCCGCTCGGCCTCTAACAAGCATCCTGGTACACACAGATCAAGATACAAGGAACGGCTAATCAAGATCTGGATGCATCATGAATAATGCGTGTATGCAAAAATGATAGCTTGCAGATAACAACGCCACAGAAGCAAGCAGATAACGGCACAGAGGCATACGCAACAGCATACATAGTATCCATGCCCAATTAAACGCTGTAAAACAAGCTCACATCCGTACCTCAATTTTTCTGAGCTATTATTACAACAACGAAGTTCCGAGCAACACAGATCTGAAACCTGTTAAGCAAAACACAACGCTAACTTAGGGACCGAAAGCACAAACACTACGAATCTGGGAGTTACGCACTCAACCAGCGCTATCCTACCCTTCTAACACAACAGAAGGCTCTAAATGAAGCACAATGTAGGATCTTAACGCTTACCCGCCAAGCTACCTGAACGGCAGACGAAATCCGACGCTTATGCTAACAGACTATAGAATGGAGATGTCTTCGCGATCCACCTCCAGCTCCTCCCAAGTCTTCAAAAGAGACACCAAATTAAGCGTCTTAGCAAGAGGAGTCCATCGCTACCACTCTTACTTCAGTCGGCGTTATCTACCGTCGGTAATCGGAGAAGATAAGGTTCGGTGAACAGTAGCTAGGGTATCGCGAGAGGATTCGCTATCGGAAAATATTCTAAGTGTCGAAGCTGAATAATAAAGAACGAAGGCAAGGTTCTCTATATAATGGTCAAATCTGCTCAAATATGAAGAACAGAACCTACCGACAACTTAAGACACAAATATGAATTTCCCGCTCGGATCTGAATCTCAAATCAGATCTGGCTCTATGCCAAAATAGATCCTGACTTATCCAAACGACTTCACAGAGAGTCCACAATCGCATCTGGACATATCACCCGCTACTCACACCTGAGAACTATCGCAACTGAGATCTGAATCCCACCGCTAAGTAGCAAACGGCGTCGCATCGCAACCACTCAGATCTCGTCGAATCTGAAGACTAACGCTGCTCGAATCTGAATCTCGATCGCTAATTGAAACGCTGTCGTTCCAACTAATCCAAACGACGTAATTTAGCTACTCGCTACAGAAACACGCTAGTGTAATCACATCTGCCTAGCTATTCCAGATTCCATCTCCACAACTGAATGCGATCACCAACACTCACATCTGATCAGTTCCCGTGGAAATTCTCCAACTCTCCAGATCTGATTCAAGGACTAATACGACCCCAATAGCTTCACCAAGCATACTAGCTCAAAGCTAACTCATCCCAGATCTGCTCGAGCCAAATCTGGTCTATGCTAAATCCGATTAATTAACTCAATTAATCTAAGTAAAATATCGGGTCTCACATCTCTCGCACATTAAAACAGGATTTCGTCCTTGAAATCAAGAGTTCAAGATAACTGGGAAAACAACCTCAAACAAACAACTGGAAAATCAACAAGAAACAACTAGCTACTAGAATCTGATACAGCGCTTACTCAAACAGATGCGGCCACTCACGCTGCATCTTCTCTTCCAGTTCCCACGTAGCTTCTTCTCTACCATGCTTGCTCCACTGGACCATAACCAAGGGAATGGTCTTGTTCCTCAGCTGTTTCTCTTTTCTATCTAAGATCTGCAAGGGATACTCAACGTAACTCAAAGTCCGATCTAGCTCTACCTCGTCAGTTCTCAACACATAAGACGGATCTGGCTATACTTCCTCAACATCAACACATGAAAAACATCATGTAAGGAAGACAAATCTGGCGTCAACAACAGCCGATAAGCCAATGGACCAATTCTCTCAGCAATCTCATATGGTCCAACATAACGAGGAGCTAACTTTCCCTTGAGACCAAATCTCATAACACTGCGGAAAGGAGAAACTTTTAGGAAAACCAGATCGCTAACTTGAAACTCTAAAGGCCTACGCCTCTTATTCGCATAACTGGCTTGGCGATCTTGTGCAGCTTTCATTCGCTAGCGAATCAGATCTACTTGATTTCTCATCTGCTGCACAAATTCTGGAGAAGACATCTGCTTCTCCCCCACTTCTTCCCAACACACAGGCAATCTACACTTCCTGCCATACAAAACTTCAAATGGTGCCATACCAATCGTGACTTGGTAGCTGTTATTGTACGAAAATTCCACCAAAGACAACGCGTCCTGCCAGCTACCACCAAAATCCAACACAATAGCTCGCAACATATCCTCCAAAGTCTGGATAGTTCGCTCAGATTGGCCATCTGTTTGGGGATGATACGCTGTGCTCATAGCCAATCTGGTACCCAAAGCTGTTTGCAAACTCTTTGAAAACCTGGAAGTAAACCTTGGATCACAATCTGAAACGATAGAAACAGGCACACCATGCAATCTTACCACAAAATCTATGTACAGCTTCGCCATCTTCTTCAAATAAAACGTCATGCTATAAGGAATGAAGTGAGCAGACTTCGATAATCTATCAATCACAACCCACACAGCATCACAACCTCGACTGGACCGAGGCAAATGTGTAACAAAATCCATTGCTATGTACTCCCAATTCCATTGGGGAACCTCCAAACTCTGCAATAGACCACCAGGTCTCATCCTCTCGGCCTTCACTAGAATCACAATAACAGGTTTTGTGTAATTCAAAACTTAATCAGGATCTGTCAAAACAGATCCAACAGATCAAGATACAAGGAACGGCTAATCAAGATCTGGATGCAACATGAATAATGCGTGTATGCAAAAATGATAGCTTGCAGATAACAACGCCTCAGAAGCAAGCAGATAACGGCACAGAGGCATACGCAACAGCATACATAGTATCCATGCCCAATTAAACGCTGTAAAACAAGCTCACATCCGTACCTCAATTTTTCTGAGCTATAATTACAACAACGAAGTTCCGAGCAACACATATCTGAAACCTGTTAAGCAAAACACAACGCTAACTCAGGGACCGAAAGCACAAGCACTACGAATCTGGGAGTTACGCACTCAACCAGCGCTATCCTACCCTTCTAACACAACAGAAGGCTCTAAATGAAGCACAATGTAGGATCTTAACGCTTACCCACCAAGCTACCTGAACGGCAGACGAAATCCGACGCTTATGCTAACAGACTATAGAAGGGAGATGTCTTCGCGATCCACCTCCAGCTCCTCCCAAGTCTTCAAAAGAGACGCCAAATTAAGCGTCTTAGCAAGAGGAGTCCATCGCTACCACTCTTACTTCAGTCGGCGTTATCTACCGTCGGCAATCGGAGAAGATAAGATTCGGTGAACAGTAGCTAGGGTATCGCGAGAGGATTCGCTATCGGAAAATATTCTAAGTGTCGAAGCTGAATAATAAAGAACGAAGGCAAGGTTCTATATATAATGGTCAAATCTGCTCAAATATGAAGAACAGAACCTACCGACAACTTAAGACTCAAAGATGAATTTCCCGCTCGGATCTGAATCTCAAATCAGATCTGGCTCTATGCCAAAATAGATCCTGACTTATCCAAACGACTTCACAGAGAGTCCACAATCGCATCTGGACATATCACCCGCTACTCACACCTGAGAACTATCGCAACTGAGATCTGAATCCCACCGCTAAGTAGCAAACGGCGTCGCATCGCAACCACTCAGATCTCGTCGAATCTGAAGACTAACGCTGCTCGAATCTGAATCTCGATCGCTAATTGAAACGCTGTCGTTCCAACTAATCCAAACGACGTAATTTAGCTACTCGCTACAGAAACACGCTAGTGTAATCACATCTGCCTAGCTATTCCAGATTCCATCTCCACAACTGAATGCGATCACCAACACTCACATCTGATCAGTTCCCGTGGAAATTCTCCAACTCTCCAGATCTGATTCAAGGACTAATACGACCCCAATAGCTTCACCAAGCATACTAGCTCAAATCTAACTCATCCCAGATCTGCTCGAGCCAAATCTGGTCTATGCTAAACCCGATTAATTAACTCAATTAATCTAAGTAAAATATCGGGTCTCACATCTCTCACACATTAAAACAGGATTTCGTCATCGAAATCAAGAGTTCAAGATAACTGGGAAAACAACCTCAAACAAACAACTGGAAAATCAACAAGAAACAACTAGCTACTAGAATCTGATACATCGCTTACTCAAACAGATGCGGCCACTTACGCTGCATCTTCTCTTCCAGTTCCCACGTAGCTTCTTCTCTACCATGCTTGCTCCACTGGACCATAACCAAGGGAATGGTCTTGTTCCTCAGCTGTTTCTCTTTTCTATCTAAGATCTGCAAGGGATACTCAACGTAACTCAAAGTCCGATCTAGCTCTACCTCGTCAGTTCTCAACACATAAGACGGATCTGGCTATACTTCCTCAACATCAACACATGAAAAACATCATGTAAGGAAGACAAATCTGGCGTCAACAACAGCCGATAAGCCAATGGACCAATTCTCTCAGCAATCTCATATGGTCCAACATAACGAGGAGCTAACTTTCCCTTGAGACCAAATCTCATAACACTGCGGAAAGGAGAAACTTTTAGGAAAACCAGATCTCTAACTTGAAACTCTAAAGGCCTACGCCTCTTATTCGCATAACTGGCTTGGCGATCTTGTGCAGCTTTCATTCGCTAGCGAATCAGATCTACTTGATCTCTCATCTGCTGCACAAATTCTGGAGAAGGCATCTGCTTCTCCCCCACTTCTTCCCAACACACAGGCAATCTACACTTCCTGCCATACAAAACTTCAAATGGTGCCATACCAATCGTGACTTGGTAGCTGTTATTGTACGAAAATTCCACCAAAGACAACGCGTCCTGCCAGCTACCACCAAAATCCAACACAACAGCTCGCAACATATCCTCCAACGTCTGGATAGTTCGCTCAGATTGGCCATCTGTTTGGGGATGATACGCTGTGCTCATAGCCAATCTGGTACCCAAAGCTGTTTGCAAACTCTTTGAAAACCTGGAAGTAAACCTTGGATCACGATCTGAAACGATAGAAACAGGCACACCATGCAATCTTACCACAAAATCTATGTACAGCTTCGCCATCTTCTTCAAATAAAACGTCATGCTATAAGGAATGAAGTGAGCAGACTTCGATAATCTATCAATCACAACCCACACAGCATCACAACCTCGACTGGACCGAGGCAAATGTGTAACAAAATCCATTGCTATGTGCTCCCAATTCCATTGGGGAACCTCCAAACCTGCAATAGACCACCAGGTCTCATCCTCTCGGCCTTAACTTGCTGACAATTCAGACAACGGGTTACAAAATCAGCAACATCACTCTTCAAACCTGCCCACCAGTAATGCTGCTTCAAGGCATGATACAGCTTCCTTGTACCAGGATGAACACTGTGTCTACTACAGTGCGCTTCTCTCAAGATCTCCTACTTCAAATCAATCAGATTTGGCACAACCAACCTGCCACGAGACCTCAACAACCATCAGACGAGACAGTGTAATCCTCTAACTGTCCAGCTATCACTTTCAGCTTCAATTCATGAATAGATGGATCTGTCCTCTGAGCTGCTCTAATGCTCGCAACAATCTGTGGCTCAACTTGAAAAGAAGACACCACAACATAATCCTCACCTGAGTAAAATCGCCAACCAGTAGTGCTTAGATTCTCATGGACCTTCGAAATCTGCAACGAAGCCAGCATCGTCACTTGAGCCTTTCTGCTCAATGCATCAGCAACTGCATTCACTTTCCCAGGCCGATATTGTATCTCACAATCAAAATCCTTAAGCAGCTCCATCCACCTACGCTGTCTCATGTTCAAATATGACTGAGAAAACTTATACTGAAGGCTCTTGTGGTCTAAATACACCACAAATTGCTCACCATATAGATAGTGGCGCCAAATCTTCAAGGCAAAAACCACTGCCGCCAAATCTAAATCATGAACTGGGTAGCGAGTCTCATGCGGTTTCAACTGACGAGAGGCATATGCAATGACTCGACCATGCTGCATCAACACACAACCCAATCCATTTAACGAATCATCAGAACAAACAACAAAACCACCTGAACCAGACGGCAAAGCTAACACAGGCGCTGAAGTTAGCTTCTCTTTCAGCAACAGGAAACTGTTCTCACACTACTCAGTCCAAACAAACCTCTTGTCTTTCTGAGTCAACTGCGTCATTGGCTTAGCTATACTAGAGAAGCCCTCTATAAATCGACGATAATAGCCAACCAGACCCAAGAAACTACGAATCTCAGAAACATTCTTGGGACGCTCCCAATTGACAACTGCCTCAAATTTACTGTGATCCACAGAAATACCTGCAGCTGAAACAACATGACCCAGAAAAACAAATCTATCCAACCAAAACTCGCACTTAGAAAATTTAGCATACAGCTGTGAGTCTCTAAGCATCTGAAGAACCAACTTCAAATGCTCTTTGTGTTGCATCGGAGTCCTAGAGTACACCAAAATATCATCGATAAACACAATTACAAACTGATCGATGAATTCTCTAAAGACGCGGTTAATCAAGTCCATGAAAACTGCAGGGGCATTCGTCAAACCAAAAGGCATAACTAAAAACTCATAATGCCCGTACCTCGTACGAAACGTAGTCTTCGTGACATCTTGCTCTCGAATGCGCAACTGATGGTACCCTGAACGTAAATCGATCTTAGGAAACACAGTAGAACCCTGAAGCTGATCAAACAAGTCATCGATCCTCGGTAAAGGGTACTTATTCTTCACTGTTGCCTTATTCAACTGTCTAAAGTCGATACACATCCTCATCGACCCGTCCTTCTTCTTTACAAACAAGATAGGCGCTCCCCATGGCGACATGCTCGGTCTAATGAAACCCTTCTCCAGCAAATCACTAAGCTGAACCTTAAGCTCCCTCAACTCAGCAGGCGCTAAACGATACGGATCACTCGAGATAGGAGCTGTACCACGTACCAACTCCATGCTGAAGTCTATTTCCCTCTTTGGAGGAAAACCAAGAATCTCCTCTGGAAACACATCCGGGAAATTTCGAACAACGGGACATCACTAGGCTCTATGCGCGAAGAAGAAGACGCATCCGAAGCATAGATCATAAATCCAGCATTCTCCAATGACAACAGGCTAAATATCTCCATCGCAGAGACTAAAGGAATCTTCGATCGGGAATCTAAACCATAGAAGTCCCACCTCTCGCTAGACTGAGGCCTAAAACACACAACGCCATGGAAACAGTGCACAGTGGCCCTATAACCAGACAACACATCCATTCTCACTATGCAATCGAAATCCCACATCACAAGCCTAATCAAATCCGCTAACAACACGTTCTCACCAAACCTGAGAATGCCATTCAACAAAATCTCTTGGGAGTATAGGCTCACGCCGGCAGGAGTCACAACAGACACAACATCACACAAAGATGTGGTATGCAAACCATGCTCAACCACAAATGCATCAGCAATAAACGAATATGATGTTCCTGTATCAAACAATACACATGCAGAAAAATCAAAGACAAAAAAAGTACCTGCGATCACTCCTCCTCCTGGCGTGCCCTCCGCTTGCTCCCTCGTCATGGTATTCACCTGGGAAAACTTAGGTCCTGAGAACTGAGGCTGGGAAGATTGTCCAAACCGCGAAGGACCAGGCTGCTGGAATGGCCTAAACTGCGGCTCCCCTATCCTCTGCTGCTGAACCGTAAAAGAACGACCTCTAGACAATCCACCTCGACCCTGCGGTGGGGCAGCGGTATGCTGCGATCCAGACAAAGGACACACTCTATCAAAGTGCCCATACTGTCCATAGACGTTACACGAACCTTGCACCCCTACACACTACGACGTAGGATGCCTTCCTCCACACTGGACACAAAACTCAACTTTGGAACTACTGCAGCTGCTAGAACTGCCCGAGCCAGAAGAACTAGAACCAGACTTCTTCTTAAACTGACGACCACGAGGCCTAAACCTCTGGTGTCCAGACTGTTGGGCTATTTGCTGCTGGGGTGGCTGTGATGACTGTACAGACTGGGAAGATTGCACCCCCAAAGCCATGGGACGGTTACCTTGCACCACTGGCGGCCTAACACGAGCCCTGCGGTTCTGCAGTCCCTCCTCAATGTCAATAGCCCTGTCCACCGCTTCTGCATAGCTAGCCGGTGAACTCGCCAGACCAACAAATACAACTCTTCATCAACCCTTCCAAGAACTTGTTCCTCTTTGCTCTCTCTCGGCCAGGAACATGCGGAACATACGCAAGAAGGGAAGAAAATATCCGGGCATACTCTCCTATAAACAGAGTCCCCTGCACTAGGTTATCAAACTCACGTTCCCTAGCTTTCAAAAAGGATTCCGGAACGTACTCCTGATGAAAGGCAGTACAAAATCTATTCCACGAGATCCCTACTCCAGTCTCCTCAAGAGTCCTTGAAGCACCTCTCCACCAACGCTCAGCATTCCTCCTCAAATGAAACGTAGCTAGACTCAACCTATGCTCATCATCATACCTAACACGATCAAACAACACGGTAATATGCTGCAACCAGGACTCCGCATCGGAACTAGGCTCATCACCATTAAACATCTGAGGGTTCATCCGCTGAAACCTCGCCATCACAAGTTCCATGTCGTCCACACGGGCTGCCAGCTCACTACCTCATCCTCGACCTGTCTGGTACGTCTATGACTAGGAAAACTACGCTGATCCTCATCGTTCTGACCCTTGGATTCCTGCTGAAACTGCCCTCTACCTCTACCCCTAATCTAGGCGGCATCTAAGAAGATACTAAGAGGGTAAGATCACACAGCAAGAATTATATCACAGAACAAGTAAATCACATAGTCATGCACATGCAACAAGCAACACTGTGCCTAGACTCAAGTGTGATCAAAAGAAATCGAGCTTATCCCAGCTTAAGCTCTGATACAAAAAATGTCAGGCCTCGTGCAAAAACACAGAGTTAAACCACGCAAACACTAGCAGAAGCAATAAAATAGGGGTTAAAATTTTTGCTTTTGGCCTGACGTAAAGATAACATAGTTTAAAATACTACAATACTCAAAATATCTTAGTTTACAATCACTCAGTACAACAGTACAACATGTATCAAAATACAAGAACACCTGAGTATCACTGGATACAACAAAACACAGGGCATACCCCGGCTAACAGTACTGATAGATATAATATACTATACTAATTGGGACACTCTAACCACCTCCTGGGGCACCACCAGCCGGGTCAACTCCACGACCAGTTGAGTAACCATGGTAACCTGAACAGCAAACAGGCAAACAAACAAACCAAGCCCCAAAGGGACATGGGGTCAAACCCCAGTACGGAGAGCAACTGAAAAACAGAGGTTAAATAGCAACAGATAATATGCAATGCTATGCATGAGATGAGGCTACAACCGAAGGCAGGGAGCCAAAAGATCTCAATAGCTGCTCAACAAGAGAAACAGATCAACTGAACAATGGTGGCCACGGTGTGTGAGTATATGGGAGCTACCCACTCGTCTCAGCACACGGTACCAGATGCAAAACATGGCTCAACCTGCTGTTGCCCAACTCATTAGGTGTGGGAGCTACCCACTCCGCTCATAGTGGCTAACAGATCCCAGCAGGAAGATGAGGGTGACGGGAGTTACCCGCTTGGCCTCTAACAAGCATCCTGGTACACACACAGATCAAGATACAAGTCACGGCTAAACAAGATCTGGATGCAACATGAATAATGTGTGTATGCAAAAATTATAGCTTGCAGATAACAACACCACAGAAGCAAGCAGATAACGGCACAGAGGCATACACAGCAGCATACATAGTATCCATGCCCAATTCAACGCTGTAAAACAAGCTCAGATGTCTTCGCGATCCACCTCCAGCTCCTCCCAAGTCTTCAAAAGAGACAACAAACGAAGCGTCTTAGCAAGAGTAGTCCAGCGCTACCACTCTTACTTCAGTCGAAGTTCTCTACCGTCGACAATCGGAGAAGATAAGGTTCGGTGAATAGTAGCTAGGGTATCGTGACAGGATTCGCTATCGGAAATATTCTAAGTGTCGAAGCTGAATAATAAAGAACGAAGGCAAGGTTCTCTATATAATGGTCAAATCTGCTCAAATCTGAAGAACAGAACCTACCGACAACTTAAGACTCAAAGCTGAATTTCCCGCTCGGATCTGAATCTCACATCAGATCTGGCTCTATGCCAAAATAGATCCTGACTTATCCAAACGACTTCATAGAGAGTCCACATTCGCATCTGGACATATCACCCGCTACTCACACCTGAGAACCAACGCAACTGAGATCTGAATCCCACCGCTAAGCAGCAAAGGGCGTCGCATCGCAACCACTCAGATCTGGTCGAATCTGAAGACTAACATTGCTCAAATCTGAATCTCGCTCGCTAAACGAAATGCTGTCGTTCCAACTACTCCAAACGACATAGTTTAGCTACTCGGTACAGAAACACGCTAATGTACTTACATCTGCCTAGCGATTCCAGATTCCATCTCCACAACTGAATGCGATTTCCAACTCACATCTGATCAGTTCCCGTGGAAATTCTCCAACTCTCCAGATCTGATTCAAGGACTAATACGAAGCCGATATCTTCACCAAGCATACTAGCTCAAAGCTAACTCATCCCAGATCTGCTCAAGCCAAATCTGGTCTATGCTAAACCCGATTAATTAACTCAATTAATCTAAGTAAACTTTCGGGTCTCACAGTTTCCGATCTGTCCAAATTATCTTTTTGTTTATTTTGTTATCACCAAAATTTGTAATATTTTATTGAATAATTTTTCCTTTTTGGTGATGACAAGACTAGGAACAATAGACTAAAAGAATTTATCTTCTAAAGTTGAAGTCTATTACAAAGTACAGAGAGTATAAAGTCCGCAATTAAAGTATAAACTGTTCTATTGACTAAGCTGCTTGCTAACTACTTGAACTCTGATTTGATCCAAGTTTCCAACCGAGATCTACAACACTATGATGAAAAGCCAAGGAGCACATATATCTTTTGTACAATACTTTTATAAAAAATATAATATACTTCAGTTATGCTCTCAACACTTTTATTTATGATAAAAATTTAACGTAAAGTTACTTCCAAAAGTGAACCACATCAGTGAAGAATGAGAAGATCCTTTCAGTTTACTTTATGGCAACTAAAGTCCCCAATCTGGATTTTGTTCTTTGCCTTGGGTGGCAGGCCCCGTTGCTCATAATCAAAGATTAAGCATCCAAAACGATAAAATGTGGAAGCTTAAAAGCGGGTTAAATTATATTTTGACCTGATACAAAAATAGCGAGTAAAAATATTCGAATACTCAAAATATATACATTAGTCCATCACCTGGACTTATATGCAGAAACGTCATTTTTAAACATTTTGCAAGCACATGCAGAGCTAATCCTGCTCATAATACATTCAGAAAGCCATGTAATAAAACAACATCCAATCTCACACACATATATATATATATAATTCGGAATATATATATATATATATATATAATTGCTCGCTAAACGAAATGCTGTCGTTCCAACTACTCCAAATGACATAGTTTAGCTACTCGCTACAGAAACACGCTAATGTACTTACATCTGCCTAGCGATTCCAGATTCCATCTCCACAACTGAATGCGATTTCCAACTCACATCTGATCAGTTCCCGTGGAAATTCTCCAACTCTCCAGATCTGATTCAAGGACTAATACGAAGCCGATATGTACAGAGAGTATAAAGTCCGCAATTAAAGTCTAAACTGTTCTATTGACTAAGCTGCTTGCTAACCACTTGAACTCTGATTTGATCCAAGTTTCCAACCGAGATCTACAACACTATGATGAAAAGCCAAGGAGCACATATATCTTTTGTACAATAATTTTATAAAAAATATAATATACTTCAGTTATGCTCTCAACACTTTTATTTATGATAAAAATTTAACGTAAAGTTACTTCCAAAAGTGAACCACATCAGTGAAGAATGAGAAGATCCTTTCAGTTTACTTTATGGCAACTAAAGTCCCCAATCTGGATTTTGTTCTTTGCCTTGGGTGGCAGGCCCCGTTGCTCATAATCAAAGATTAAGCATCCAAAACGATAAAATGTGGAAGCTTAAAAGCGGGTTAAATTATTATTTTGACCTGATACAAAAATAGCGAGTAAAAATATTCGAATACTCAAAATATATACATTAGTCCATCACCTGGACTTATATGCAGAAAAGTCATTTTAAACTATTTTGCAAGCACATGCAGAGCTAATCCTGCTCATAATACATTCAGAAAGCCATGTAATAAAACAACATCCAATCTCACACACATATATATATATATATATAATTCGGAATATATATATATATAATTCGGACACTTGATCAACACCCTATAGGGCTCCACTAGCTGACGCTACACCTGGTGCAGCTGAACCACCTGGATAACCTGCAATTGTCAACTACACGATCAAAGCAGCCCCAAAGGGGATGGGTAAAACCCAGTATGGATAACAATATAAAACAATAAACGAATCATGAAGATATATGCTACATTCTATAGAATGCGTGTTTGGTAGAAATAATAAAGGTTACCAAGACCGGAGGGCCAAACGAAAGAGATCATCAACAATGTGGCATTATCGCCAAGGGGTTGGGAGCTACCCAGTGCATCCTCAATGGAATGAAAAAATGGAGGGTGTCATTACAACCCTCATCACCAAGAGTCCAGCCACAACATCTAAGGGGGCGGGAGCGACCAGGTGCATCCTCAATGCTCTCCTCGTGAGAATGATACCTTAAACACAACTCCATGTGTCAGGCCCGATGCGCTAAATCACAGATTAATTACTCAAGTAATCATAATTATGTGGAAACATAGAAATACGGGCTAAAAATTTTCATTTTGGACATGAACTACAATAAACTTTTAAAATACATTCATACTCAAAATATGGATTTAGACTCAAAATCCAACAACATCAATAACGACAAATACAAATACAGTAATCACGGAGGGCATCCCCTGGTTCAATATATAGTATAAATAACTGGGACTCAAAACGAAGATCTACCAGATGACGCTCCACTCGGTCCAGCTGGATTATCTGAATATCCTGCAAAGGCCCACACAGACCAACGCAGCCCAAAAACAGGGAAAGAAAACGAAGTCAAACCTCAGTACGAAGAGCATCAAGAAACAACAAACATATCATACATGCAATATCCCATGCGTGCAATGCATGTAGGCTACCAAGAATCATTGGTAAGCAAGGCACAACGACTCAGCTGTTCATAATCATCATCCTGTGATATTCAGGTATGACAGATCAGCCGCCCATAACAGTGTACTGGTATTCAGGCCCGACGACTCAGCCGACCACCACTATGTAATATCAACGTTGGACCTTTCAGGCACGACTACTCAGTCGGCCGATCACAACGTATGAACAGATCGGTTCACAAGGGATCAGGCTCAATATGTATGCATGAATTCAAGACAACATCAACTCACATAATGCATAATAATTAAGCACATTCATCAACAACCAAAAAATATCAGCACGGCTAGATAATTCAACCAGCACATAACCAACTAAACTACGCAGGAAATATTCACATGCTGATATTAGAGTTGTTAAATCACGCTCAATTCGTACCTCAAATCTCAGCACAACTACTACCTCGGCAGATCTCATGGGCACTCAACCAACAGCTCAAATCTGCTGTCCTCCTAATTCACCAAGAATTCCGACAGACAATGCCTACGAGCTCAAATCTGCCAAGGAATCTAATAATCAGCTCAAATATGAGCTCATTCAATCTACTGCTATGGTCGAGAAACCCAGGCCAGTCACAATTACCCAACTTAGAACCAAATAGCTCTAATTGAAGCTTAAATCAGTAAGAAATCACTTACCCAAAGCTGCTTAAGAACAGAAGAGCTACTGGCCAGAAATCGCGAAAATATTCAAATCCTGCAAGCTCCCTCAACTCGACGACTCAAGTCTCCAAAATGGTATCAATAAAAAGATCTTAAAGAGACGAGCTCAACGCCACCAATCTTGCTCCAAACTGCGGCGTAAATCGATGGCAATCGATGGAAGAAGTCCGGATGAACAATAAGGGTTTCGAAGGCTCACAGGAAGAAGATAAGAAATGTCGGGTCTCAAATTCGCTAAGTGTTGGTCAACACTTATATATATTCTCCAGTCAATGCTACAGTACCATCGCCCTTATCAGATCTGAGTACTAGCTCAGCTTTGACTCCAAATCTGATTCCTCTCGCTACACCAGATCTAACTATCACCGAACGACGTCGCACCGGAGTCCAGTTCTCATCAAATCTGATGCTCGTGAAATGACATCGTATCAATCATACTCAGCTAATGCCAAATCTGGTATCCACCAAATGACATCGCATCACTTATACTCAACCCACGTATATCCGGGTAATCCAAAATGGCATCATTTCTCTTCCCTCTCAAGGAAACTAGCTCAAACTTACGAGGGACAGATCTGGACACCCAGATCTAACTCAAATCTAAAAATAACGAACCAGTCTACTCAAACCGTGAACCAAACCGATTCTCCCAGCGCCTCTAATTCACTCGCACGGGGTATTCTCCAAATCTGAATTTCAGTGATTCACGATACACCAAATCTGTCTAGTGCTAACGCTCTCCTTTACTCAACGATACACACCCGATACACTTCTAAGCCAAATCCAAAGCTCATGTACTCAAATCTGCCCACATCCAAAGCTGATTTCACAAACAGCTTTGACCAATTTTCCTAGGCTGGACACTCGATAATTTGTAAGGCATATTTCCCCGATTAAAATCCTCATTCCAACCTAATATGCTCAAACATCTTACGAGATTAAATCGGACTTATTCCTCAAATCTGTTCGTAACACGCCACTAATCAAACCTGTTAATTACAGTCCTCACATCCTCCCCACCTTAAGAGATTTCGTCTTCGAAATCAAAAGGAAAATACAGATCAAAATCGAAGGACTACCAGAACTGAAATATAACAATTCAACATTCCTCAATGCTTAACAACAATCACTCTCGAGGAGCAACAAAACAACTCATAACATCAACCAGCAAGCTAGAAAATTACCTGGATCAATTCTACGAATGCTCAAACAGATGAGGCCACTCTTTTCTCATCTTTTCATTGACTTCCCAGGTAGCTTCCTCTCGTCCATGCCTGCTCCATTGGACCATCACCAAAGGAATAGTCTTATTACGCAGATACTTCTCCTTCTTATCCAGAATCTGCACTGGATATTCTATATAACTCAGGGTCTTTTCCTGCTCTACTTCATCAGTCCTTAACACATGGGACGGATCTAGCTCATATTTCCTCAACATTGATACATGAAACACATCATGTATCGCTGCTAACTCAGCAGGCAACTGCAATCGGTATGCCAAAGATTCAATCCTCTCAACGATCTCAAAGGGACCAACAAATCTAGGAGCTAACTTACCCTTAAATCTGAATCTCATCACACTCTTGAAATGAGAAACTTTCAGAAACACTCGATCGCCAACCTGAAATTCCAAATTCCTACACCTCTTGTTAGCATAGCTAGCTTGACGATCTTGTGCAGCCTGTTAGAGTAGATGCCCAACTAGCCAACTTGTGGCGTGTGGGTTTTTTAGACTTTTGTACAAACAGTCTTTATATATATGATATTCGCATTTACTTATATGGCGTTCTTTACTTTCATTATGTGTGTAATGATTTACAATTGCGTTGAGTAAAGACCTAGAATGC
This sequence comes from Dorcoceras hygrometricum, assembly GCA_001598015.1. Taxonomy (NCBI): domain Eukaryota; kingdom Viridiplantae; phylum Streptophyta; class Magnoliopsida; order Lamiales; family Gesneriaceae; genus Dorcoceras; species Dorcoceras hygrometricum. Next base: position 16,644 of record KV007829.1, read on the forward strand.
ACTAAAGCGTATGTTAGATGTGATAGTGGGTATGACGGCTATCATCGAACACATCTAATAGTCGTTGTGTATTCTGAACATGTTCCTAGTCGATTGGGCCATCAAAATGAGGATAAGGCCGCCCGAGTTAGAGACTAGTATCTGCGATGCGAAGTACCATGTTTCATTGGTAGGAAAAATCGGGAAGTAAATCTTGGATCTCTATCAGACACTATCGAAACCGAACCGGCACTCAATCTAACCACATGGTCAACGTACAGTCTTGCCATCTTCTTCATAGAACACCTACATCATAGGGAATGAAATGGGATGACTTCGAAAGTCTGTCAATAACAACCCAAATCGCATCACATCCCCTATTCGAACGAGGTATATAAGTCACAAAATCCATGGAGACGTGCTCCCAATTCCATTGAGGCACTTCTAAACTCTGCAACAATCCACCAGGTCTCATTATCTCGGCCTTGACCTGTTGGCAGTTCAGACATCGTGCTACAAATCCAGAGATGTCATTCCTCATACCTTCCCACCAGTAGTGAGAATTCAAGGCATGATACATCTTCTTCTCGCTCGGATGCACACTGTAACGACTACAATGGGCCTCGTTCAAGATGGTTTCCTTCAGATCAAACAAATTCGGAACAACCAATCTACCACGAAATCTCAAGCATCCACCAGAAACAACAGCAAAATCCTCTGATTGACCATTCTGGGCCTTAATCTTCAACTCATGGATATACGGGTCAGTTCTTTGTGCTGCTCTAATGTCTGAACAATATGTGGTTCCACATGAAAAGAAGAAACCACGAATACTGATCCTGTGGCTGAAAATGCCATCCTGAAGTCCCTAAATGCTCATGGACTTTGGATATACTCAACGACGTCAACATATCAGGCTGGGCTTTCCTACTCAAAGCATCTGCCACAAAGTTCATCCGCTCAGGCTGATACTGATTCTCATAGTCAGAATCCATATTCAGGTCTGACTAAGTTAAGATATATTTCAAATTCTTGTGATCTGTGTACACCACAAACTGCTCTGCATACAAGTAATGACGCCAAATCTTCAACGCAAAAACAATGGCAGCCAACTCTAGATCATGAGCGGGGTATCTCGTCTCATGGGGCTTCAACTGTCGAGACGCATAAGCTATATGTGACACCCGAAACCCACGGGGTAACGAATTGGGGTGATATAAAATTTTAAAATAAAAAGAAGGGCTGAAAGATAATTTGTTATAAGATGTATTCCTTATAACTTAAAAAGAAACTGAAACACAAACACAAAAGCTGACAGACACACACGCAGCGCCAAGTACTAACAATATGTGGAAAACATATCTCTATTATATATTGCAATTGTGGCATTACAACATATGAAATTCTATATGAATTTACAACTGTTGCAACTGATCTAATACAGATGCCTAAAATAAATGACAACATCAGCTATGACACGGAAAATGCTGGCTGTCGATAAACACAACACGACCCAGCTGCTGTCAGATTTCACCTCCCGTTCTCTCCTCAGCTGTCGCACCTGCACCATTTTAAAAGCTAGTGAGCCTAGGGGCTCAGCAAGTAAAGTCTGAATAATAACAAATTCATTTAACGCAGGTAGACATCTGAACATATACATATCTGAGTTAAAGGAACATCAATACGTAAACATTCGTTCGTAAACATCCGTACACATTTCTTTCGTTCATTCATAAACTTGGAGATGGGGATAATAGCCCAGATCTCATCATCATCATTTTTTTTATTTATGGCTTAGAAGCTCTCCTTAGGTCCGTGTTGCACTTTGATCAAAATGACTTCTGATATCAGTTTTAGCATATAGCTCATATGAAAGGGCAGCCGACATCTGGACGACTACTCACCCTTCTCCTTGGTGAC
>KV007830.1:7708-24048 GCA_001598015.1 Dorcoceras hygrometricum
ACACAGCGACTATTAGATGTGTTTCATGATAGCCGTCATACCCACTATCACATCTAACATACGCTTTAGTGTATTCTAGGTCTTTACTCAACACAATTGTAAATCATTACACACATAATGAAAGTAAAGAATGCCATATAAGAAAATGCGAATATCATATATAAAGATCGTTTGTACAAGAGTCAATAAAACCCACACGCCACATGTTGGCTAGTTGGGCATCTACTCTAACAACATAAAGGCGATCACGGGGTACTGCTGCAGCAGGCGCTCAAAGGTCCTCACCACCAGTCAGGGTAAACTCAGCAGGGTCATCACCTGCAACATTTAAACCTAGTGAGCCTAGAGGCTCAGCATGCTCTATCTTGTTTCATAACAAGGTACATACTAATAAAATCGTATGCAAGCACATACTTATAATAAAATAACGTTAAAACATGAATGCGTGAATGATATTAAAACATTGATTCATACATTTCATATCAAAACATATCACATACAGACATAAGACATGACATAGCATAACATGAAAAACGTATGAGTCGTACAGTGAATGCGAGCGGGCGTGTGACTGATCAGTCGAAATAACCAACGTACGTGGCGGTGCGATTCACCCGACCTTACCTCGGGATCCCTCACACCTCTATGCTTGCCACTTCACCATGTCGTGATCACATGGATCCATAGGCTCATAATCATACATTAAAACAGGGGATCCCCGAGCCCGGCTACCCGGCTAGCTCCCATCATTAAACTTTGCCACATCACTTCAATCCCTCGGGTTTTATCTTAAAAGAGACATGGCTGATCGTTTCGTAAAATCTCATGATGCGTGCATTCTTAAAATCATGCAATTTAAAAGGCTTAGCCCGTCAATGTATATTTAATCATTTCTTTTAAACATTTGCGTACATAGACTACTACATATATAATTAAATATACATTTACGGGCTTCTACATTTTATACTTCGGTCAAGGACTGGTTCAGGAGCCTGATCCACTACTTCTAGGCTTATACATCAACCTTAACTTAGCACATGACTTATAAGAATTCCTTCAAATTTCTAACACATTCTAATTTTGACTGATTTCAATTCAATTTTGACTTTAGAAATCAAAGGCTAATTTTTGACTAAATCAAAAATCAATTTTGACTAATTTAAAATCAATTTTGACTTTAAAATCGATTTAAATCCATTTTGACTCAAATAGCCAATTTTGACCAAAAGACCGATTTTGACCAAATTAAAATCTAATATTCAGTTTTGACTTAATATAAAATCAAAAGAACCCCAATTTGACTAAAAACTTAAAATAAACATCCAACTCAATTAAAATTAAAAGTTGACACAATTTAACACATCTCGCTATTTTCTTTAAAATTGTACCTTTGACTTACAATTAAACATAACAGTCCATAAATAAATAACTCGGGTCAGCATTAAAACATTTTTGACTCGAGACTCGAAAAACTGTTCCGGTCCAACCGAACCAGCTAATAAATCGTACTTAACAATTTCTAGTCCTCACAACGAAATTCCCATAAGGAGGATAGAGTTGTAATGTAACGCCCCAAAATCCATAGGACCACATATTTGAATCTTATTTAATTCAAGGGTCAAATTGACAATTTAAATGTTAGCATGAGTTATTTTATGAAAGCTGGTTTTATTAATTTCAGAAGTGAGGCACAACGCAACAAGTTCCAGCAGATGTCACTCCAAGCGCAATACACGAGCAGATTTTAGAAATCTGTTGAAAATGATTTTTAGGAGAACGAAGTGATTTATTTTTAAAAGGGTTTGGTAGATTGTAAATTAAAACTTGAGAGGGAAATTTTACTCAAATTCATAACTTTAGGTAAGGTGTGTCATGCTTGAGGAATACACCCCACCTGCCACTAATCCCTCCCATACAAATACCTGTTTTGAAGGAAAAGGTTCATTTCATTTACAGAAAGAAAACTATTTTGTGTTCTCTCAAATACTTCCAAAGAAGCTCGTTGTGTTTGCTTAAGGAGGAGGAATTATGTGAGAACTAACTGCTGTTGTAAAAGCTCAGTTCAAAGGCAAGTAAAAGCTGATCCTTGCTACACCATTTGAAGCATATACTGATTTTTTCTCATTTATGGATATGCTTGCCTGTATGTTCAAGTTATGTTTAAGTTTATGTTCAAAGAAGTTTTACGAATGTTTAAAGAAAGAAAGATTGGGTTCAAAATTATGTTTTCTGCTTCCAAAGTTTTTCAGAATATTTTAAGAAAATTAAGGATGTTTAAAAGTACTGAGGAGTTCAGATTTGAGTCACGTATGTTCAAGAATGTTCTTCTTTCTAGTGAATGGTGACATTTGAATTTGACTCTATGTAATCAGAGATGCTAGTCGAATCAGAAACTAAGTCTGGTTTGATAGACAGAACTGGTATCGTAGATGTCGTTCATGATGTTGCAGCACCAAGTTCTTATTCAGACTTTGTTTCCTATGTTAGCGACTAAATTTCATATTTATAAACAGAAGTTTTCATTTCAGTTGGGTTTTTCATTACACATCAGATTTGGTCAGATTTCACAGTATTAAATACTTCACTGCTGAGTCGCTTGCGATGATTCATTGACATCTTAGTTGACCAACTTAGTTGCGTTGACATCTGAGTTGACCAAGTTGCAGCTGTTTTACTCCTAAACACTATCCCGTTGGACGTATTTGTTTCATGCTAGCTTTAATATTCTATAATCACTCATCTGTTTCTTTTCCAAACACCATTCCTGCGTTGACATCTGAGTTGACCAACGACATCTGTTTCAACGTTAGTTATGTATTTTTCACAATCGAGATCTGTTTTTCTTTCTAGTACAGTTTCCTATAGAAAAATCTGTTCGCATTTCAGCGATCATTTTCCACTAGTCCAATCTGATACTCAGTAAGTTTTAAAATGGGAAGCAATTTTTAAAAGAAGAGAACCCAATGAGATTTCAAAGGAGATTTCAAAGGAGATTTCAAAAGAAGCAAAATATAAGAGTTTGAAGGAATAAAAGTTTATTTCTAAGGATTTATGGCATAGATAACAGACGGTCATAACGGAAGGGTGAGCAGCTGTCCAGATGTCAGTTGCCCTTTCATAAAGGAAGGGTGAGCAGTTGTCCAGACCCTTTACAATGAGCTATATGCTAGAACTGATATCAGAAGTCATTTGATCAAGTGCACAACGGACCTAAAGAGAGCTTCTAAGCCATAAATCTTGAAGTACAAGAAATTTAATGAAGGGATCTGGGTTATTGTCCCCGCATCCAAGTTATGAAAGAAAGTTCAAGAAAGAAAGTTTACAAAAGAATGTTTATGTTTAAATGAAGTTCCTTTAAACTCGGTTATGTAAATGTTCAGATGTCTGCCTGCATTAAATGACTTTGTTATTACTCAGATTTTAGTTGCTGAGCCCCTAGGCTCATTAGCTTTTAAAATGGTGCAGGTGAGACAGTTAAGGGACAAGCGGAAGGTGGAAGCTGAGACAGCTGGGTGGTGAAGTGTTTATCTATGGACAGCGTTTTCCGTGTCGAGCTGTTGTTGTCTTTTATCTTAGACATCTGTATTAGATCTATTGCAACAGTAGTAAATTCATATAGAATTTCAGATGTTGTAATATCGCATTCGCAGTGTATATATGAAATCTGTTTTTCACAATATTTCAGTACTTGGCGTCGAACGTGTGTATGTCAGTCTTGTGTTTGTGTTTTGAAATTTTTCTAAGTTATAGAAATACAGCTTATAACAAATTGTCATTCAACCCTTCTTTTTTTACTTCCAAATCTTAATTCACCCCAAATCTATGACCCCGTGGGCTCGGGCGTCACATGTAACGTCCCAAAATCCATAGGACCACAATTTTAACCCTTTTTATTTTAAGGGCCATGTTTATATTTCCATGTTCAGATCTCGGCTTAAGTTCATGTTATTTATGTAAAGAGCAGATTTTCTTTATTTCAAGATTGGAGACATGATTCAGAAGGTTTCCGGGCAGATTTTGACTCAAGCACAACTCGAGCAGATTTCAGATTTCGAAAATAAAATGCTTCGAACTGAGAAATTGTTCTCTTCAAAATCTTTTGGCAAGATCCAAATTTAAAACAGTAATGATAGTCTTTCAAAAAGGACAATTAGCTGGTAGGATATCCCATGTCTACTCGAGTGTTTTCACCTAATGTCAATCATGCTCTCTTATATGATTGTCTACGAGAAGTTTGAGTTCATTTTCACTTGTAAAGAAAATCTTTCATTCTCTCAAACTCTCTGGAGCTCGTCGTGGGTTCTTGAGGAGATTGTCTGCAAGAACCAGCTGTCTTCATGTTTTCCAATGTTAAGGCAAGTAAAAGCTGATTCTTGCTACGCCATTTAAAACATATATCGTTTTCCCCAGTTCTGTTTGCTTGCCTGTTTATGTTAAATATATAGCAATGTTTAAGCATGTTTATGAAAATAAAAGATTGGGTTCATTGTTGTTTTCTGTTTTAAAAGAATTCCAGTATTTTTTAGCGCAGATGTTGATGTTGTTTTCAAAACATTGAGCATTCAGATTCTAGTTCCTTGAAAGATTATGTTCTTCTTCTTGGTGAATTGCGACGTCTGGACTTGACTCCAAGTAATCGGTGATGCTGGTAAAATCGTGATCTTGTTCCGATTAGATAGGCGGAGCTGGTATCTTGAACATCATCAAGATGTTGCAGCACTAGTTCAGTAGCGAATTCTGTTTTTCTACGTTAGAGACAAGATTCTATGATCAAATCTGAAATTCCCATGCCGAATCTGAATTTCCCTGTCAAGTCTGTTTGTTTTTCAGATGTTCAATATGTTTCGTGAGTCAAATCTGTTTTACTCCTAGAACACTATTTCTACAGTCACGTCTGTTTTCCCCACTAGCGATACCAACTCAGAAGCCAAATCTGTGTTACGCTAGCACTACTATTCTATAGTCAAATCTACTTCAATGCTAGCGCTATTACATCTAAAGTCAAATCTGATCACGATAACGGTACTGTTCCTTTATGCCACATCTATTTTAATGTTATACCATAGTCGAATCTGTCTTTACGACTACGATCTGTTTTGTGCCCGAGTACTATTTTCGTTAGCCAAATATTTTTTCACACCAGCAATAAGTCCCCAGTAGTCGAATCAGATGCTCAGTGAGATTTTAAAGAAAAGCGAGTTTCAAAATGTAGTGAACCCCAATAATGTACAAATCTGTTAGTTTCATGAGTCAAATCTGTTTTACTCCTAGAACACTATTTCTACAGTCACGTCTGTTTTCCCCACTAGCGATACCAACTCAGAAGCCAAATCTGTGTTACGCTAGCACTACTATTCTGTAGTCAAATCTACTTCAATGCTAGCGCTATTACATCTAAAGTCAAATCTGATCACGATAACGGTACTGTTCCTTTATGCCACATCTATTTTAACGTTATACCATAGTCGAATCTGTCTTTACGACTAAGATCTGTTTTGTGCCCGAGTACTATTTTCGTTAGCCAAATATTTTTTTCACACCAGCAATAAGTCCCTAGTAGTCGAATCAGATGCTCAGTGAGATTTTAAAGAAAAGCGAGTTTCAAAATGTAGTGAACCCAATTCAGATATGAGTTTAAAGGAAGAAATGTTTAGTTTAAAGGATTTAAGGCGTAGATAACAGATGGTCACCATGGAAGGGTGAGCAGCTGGCGATAGTGTCAGTTGCCCCTTCACCACGGAAGGGTGAGCAGTCGTCAAGAGTGTCGGTTTCCCCTTCATATAGGGCTTCATGTCATAAAGATTGAATTCAGAAGTAACTTGATCAAGTGCCTACGGACCTAAGGAGAGCTTCTAAGCCATAAATCACAAGAAAATAATGATGAGATCTGGGTTATTTCCCGAATCTGTTTTTACGAAAGACGTTTATAATTAAATGCCTTCATTTAACTAAGTTATGTTAAGCTAAGAAGACGTCTGACTACATTAGATGATTTTGTTATCATCAGATTTTACTTGTTGAGCCTTTAGGCTCATTAGCTTTTAAATGGTGCAGGTGAGACAGAGCTGGGGCAGACGGGCGGCGGGAACTGAACCAGCTGTGGTGATTGTGTTTATCAATGGCCAGCGATTCCGTGTCTTAGATGTTGTTGTTTTTGATCTTTTGACAAATCTGTATTAGATTCATTACAACAATGTTTAATTCATATAGAATTCCAGTAGTTGTAATATCGCACATTGAAATTATATCAAATCTGTCTCAGCTATTTTACTTGGCGCCAATTTGTGTTTGCGTTTCGAATTTTCTATGTAAGTAATACAGCTTACACAATCATCTTTCAACCCTTCGTTTCCTTTTGTTATTCGAATCTGTTGACCCCATGGGCGTGGGCATCACAAATTGGTATCAGAGCATGGTCCTGGGATAAACACACACACTTCCGGTTGGAATAGATTTCGTCGACCGTTTCTCCAGAGATGTGAGTTTTATTTTAGAGCATTTGTCTTTTAATTTAGCATGTTCTGATGTTCATATTATGGTGGATTACGGGCTATAGATTAAGATGTATGGCAGAGGAAGAAGTGGAAGAAACACTTCCTTATAAGAACCCGACCTAGACAGTAACGCTAGCATATTACCCAACTTCTAAGGCTGTTGGTAGAGCAATCTGGCAGAGGCAATGGCCAATCTTCGAGTAGTAGAGGACCAATCCACGATGATCCTCAAGAGAAGTTTAGAAGGCAGAAATCGAAGGAGTTGTTGGGAATCCGGATCCGCCCCCCGGTCAGGCAGCGGAAGAACGAAAATTATGGAACCGGGAGGCGATCAATACGAAAATCAATACTTCATTCTACGACATTCATAGGATGTTTAGCGTGTTACCTCGCTGGCACTTGTGCCTGGCTCCAACAGGTGTTTCAAGAACCCGGCGCTTCTCGGTAGATTGCGGTAGATACGCCAATCCGGTTCACGACCAGATCCGAGACTCCTTCGTCAGACTGCACTAGAAGTCCTGACGAGATCAGCACGATCAGATTCTCCTCGAAAAACTAGGCCGGAACAAATTCCGGCGAAGTTGGCGGCGGCGCACGGCGGCGGCGGCGGCGGCGAGAGAAGGGAGAAGAGAGGGAGGCGGCGGTTTGCTTAGGGTTAGGTTATGAGTGTAGTAATGAGTTATTAATTAATGAAGCCATTAAGTCTAAATATATAGACTTAAAGATGGACTTGGGCCGGTCCAACGGGCCCGGGTCCAAATGACGATATCTATCGCTGTGACTTCATCGTAACTTCGATCTCCGATCAGATCGGACCGATCGATTCAGTTTCCAAAACTGAATGTTATGATGTGAAAAACAATTTTTCAGATCATCAAACCCTAAATAGCAAAATGACCGTTTTACCCCTCAATAGAGTCAAATCCCGGTTTGACCCCTGTTGACTTTTAGGAAGTCGCACTTCCCGAAATCCTCTTCTCGTGCTCAACACATTGAGCTGAGTTTCCGTGTGGGAGTTTTGAATCCAGTACTTGTGTGACCCTCAATGGTTCAGGGAACCACAATTGTAAATCATTACACACATAATGAAAGTAAAGAATGCCATATAAAAGAATGCGAATATCATATATAAAGATCGTTTGTACAAGAGTCAATAAAACCCACACGCCACAAGTTGGCTAGTTGGGCATCTACTCTAACAGGAGTTTAGTGGTACTACAGATCCACTGGTTGCTGAAAGCTGGATAAAGTCGATGGAGGTTATTTTGAGTACCTCCAGATGCCAGATTTGGATAGACCCAGGTGCACTATCTACATGTTGAGGGATGACACTATGATTTGGTGGGAAGGAGCCAAGATATCTGTGGATTTGGCAAATCTTACCTGGGGAGATTTCAAGCGAGTATTCTTTGAGCAATACTTCACTGCAGACAAGAGGTCTGAGTTGAAGAGAGAGTTTCTAACTTTGAAACAAGGAAGTATGATCGTACAGGAGTATGTGCGGATGTTTGAATGTTATTTTGTGCTTCTTATTGGTAATGATCCAGAAGAGAAGCTGAGCCACTTTGTGGAAGGGTTAAAGCCTATGTTCAAGATGAATGTTAGGCTATTTGTGCCTAAGACTTACAGAGAAGCAGTGGATAGAGCCCTGTGAATTGAGAGGGATTGGAAAGATGTGGAGGAAAAAAGGCAACAGAAGAGACAAGCCTTCCAACAGAAAGATCAGAGGTCGTTTAAGAAACAGAATAAGAAGCAGCAGATGCCTCAAGAGCAGAAACCCCTACCGATCCAACACATTAGTGCAGTCCTGCTAGCAACAACAAACCAGTGTGTCCCAAGTGCCAGATAAACCACTCTGGTTTATGTAGACTTGGACAGAACGTCTGCTACAGATTTGGCTTGCCAGGGCCTATGATTAAGAATTTCCCAAAGACAAAGAAGCTGGTGACCATTAGAGCTTTTGTTATGACAGCTGAGCAGGCCAATCCAGATTCGACGGTGGTTACGGGTAATATTTTGATTGCTGGTACGCCCTCCATAGCTTTGATAGATTCAGAAGCTACCCATTCTTTTATAGCAGCCAAGTTTGCTAAGAAGTTACTCATCAGACCCGACCAAGTAACTATAGGCTTTTGCGTAACGGTACCCTCAAGAGAAGAGTTAGTATCCTATGATCTGTTTCGAGATTTAGAACTTAGGCTTCAAGGGTGATTGATTACCGCAGATTTGATTGTGCTATTGATGCCCGAGTTTGACATGATTTTGGGAATGGACTGGTCTCCTCTAGAGTAGTAATTGACTTTAAGTTCCGAACAGTAGTGGTTAACCCACCCAGAGGAGACCCGTTTACGTTTGAGGCCAATCAGATTTGGAGGATTATGCGCATTATATCAGCTTTTAAGGCTCAATGCTGTTTGAGGAAAGGAGGGGTAGGATTTTTAGCGAGCCTAACATCCCTAACTATGATTAGTAAACCCCAAATTTCAGATGTGGAGGTGGTAAATGAGTTTCCCGAGGTTTTCCCAGAAGATATCCATGGATTAACACCAGATAGAGAGCTAGAATTCGCAATTGATTTAGTGCCAGGAGCAGCACCGGTATCTAGACCACCCTACCGCCTTGCTCCATCTGAGATGAGAGAACTAAAGGAACAGATACAAGATATACTGGATAAGGGATTCGTTAGACCAAGCACCTCCCCGTGGGGAGCCCCTGTTTTGTTTGTTAGGAAGAAAGATGGGAGTCTGAGGTTATGTATAGATTACCGAGAGCTGAATAAGTTGATCATTAAGAATAAATATCTCTCTCCTAGAATTGAGGATCTTTTTGACCAGCTGAAGGGATCAATTGTCTTTTCTAAGATTGACTTGAGATCTGGTTACCATCAATTGAAGATTAAACCAGCTGACATCTATAAGACAGCCTTTAGAGATGGAGTCTGAGGTTATGTATAGATTACCGAGAGCTGAATAAGTTGATCATTAAGAATAAATATCTCTCTCCTAGAATTGAGGATCTTTTTGACCAGCTGAAGGGATCAATTGCTTTTCTAAGATTGACTTGAGATCTGGTTACCATCAATTGAAGATTAAACCAGCTGACATCTATAAGACAGCCTTTAGAACCCGCTATGGCCATTATGAGTTTTTAGTAATGCCCTTTGGACTTACTAATGCACCCTCAGCTTTTATGGACCTGATGAATAGAGTTTTTCAACCATTTTTGAATCAGTTCATAGTTGTGTTCATAGACGATATCCTTGTGTACTCTAAGACCAGATCTGAGCACGCAGACCATCTGAGGACAATGCTTCAAGTTTTGAAGAGTAAGCAGTTGTTCGCCAAGTTTAGTAAGTGTGATTTTTGGCTGGAGAAAGTTGCATTCTTAGGTCATATTATATCCAAGGATGGACTAGAAGTGGACTCGGCCAAGGTAGAAGTTGTACGTGAGTGGCCAGTTCCCAAATATGTTTCATAAGTAAGGAGTTTCTTGGGATTAGCCGGATACTATAGGCGATTCATTCAAGGGTTTTCGAAGATAACAGTTCCTTTAACCTTGCTAACAAGAAAGCAGGTTAAATATGATTGGACAACAGATTGCAACGCAGTTTTGATAAGTTAAAACAAGCGTTTATGAAAGCCCCTGTGCTACTATGCCATCTGATCAAGGAAAGTTTGTTATTTATACAGATGCGTCCAAGTTGGATTTAGGTGCTGTGTTGATGCAGGACCGTAGAGTAATTTCCTATGCTTCCAGATAACTTAAGGATCATGAGAAGAACTATCCCACATATGACTTAGAGATGGCAGCTGTAGTCTTTTGCCTTGAAGATCTGGAGACATTATCTCTATGGGGAGAAGTGTGAGATATTTATAGATCATAAGAGCCTCAAGTACTTCTTCATCCAAAAAGAGCTCAATATGAGGCAGAGGAGATGTCTAGATTTAGTGAAGGATTATGATTGTACAATCAACTATCATCCAGGAAAAGCCAATGTGGTGGCTGATACCTTAAGAAGGAAATCAATTGGATTAGCCCAGCTCATCGTCCAGAGGCCATTGGCTTACGATATTGAAAAGTTCGGATTAGAGTTGATGCCCAGTGCTAGTACTGTGATTTTGCATATCTCACCATTCGATCAAATCTATTAGACCAGATTCGAGAGGGACAGATGAAAGATGAGCAGCTTCAGAAGTGGGTTAAGCAAGATAAAGAGAGATGTAGTAATCTCTACTTTTCAGAAAGAATGAATAGTGAGATTTCAGGGCCGGATGTGGGTGCCCAAGTAGACACCCTGAGATCAGATCTGATGGCAGAAGCCCACATAGCCCAATACTCTGTACATCCCGGGAGTACTAAGATGTATAAGGACCTCCAGAAGTTGTATTGGTGGCGGGGAATGAAGAGAGATATATCCAGATTTGTCTCTGAATGTTTGACGTTCCAATTGGTGAAAGTTGAACACCAAAGACCAGCAGGAATGTTGAAGCCCCTGCCTATTCCAGAATGGAAATGGGAGTGCATAACTATGGATTTTGTGGTGGGATTACCCAGGACTGTTCAATGATATAATTCTATCTGGGTTATAGTAGACAAACTCACTAAGTCTTCTCACTTCTTACCAGTTAAGACAACATATGATGTGAGCAGATACGCAGATCTGTATGTGAAGGAAATAGTGAGGCTGCACGGTGTTCCAGTTTTGATAATAACTGATACAGATCCAAAGTTTACGTCAGCTTTGTGGAAGAGTTTGCATAGAGCTTTGGGTAAGAAGTTGACTTTTAGCACATCATTTCACCCCCAGACAGATGGTCAATCAAAAAGGGTGATTTAGATTTTAGAAGATTTGCTCAAAGCTTGTATTGTGAATTTTCAGAGAGCTGGGATTCAAAGCTACCATTGGTCGAATTTGTGTATACAACAGTTTCCAATCTTCTATCCAGATGGCCCCATACGAAGCTCTCTATGGTCGCAAATGTAGAACACCTCTTCACTAGGATGAGGTAGGAGAACGAGCTGGTTTAGGACCAGATGTGGTAGATCAAACAGCTGCGGCTGTTAGCAAGATTAGAGAGTGGATGAGATCTACTCAGAGCAGACAGAAGAGTTATGCAGATAATAGGCGACGGGACCTGAGTTTTGAGGTTGGTGACCATGTGTTTTTTAGAGTAGCTCCAATGAAGGGAGTAATGTGTTTTGGAAAGAGAGGAAAGCTGAGTCCCAGATATATTGGGCCTCATGAGAGTCTGGAACGAGTAGGAACGTTAGCTTATCGTTTAGCATTGCCCCCACATCTGTCTTTAGTGCATAGTATTTTCCATGTGTCAGCTTTAAGGAATTATATTCCCAACCCGTCGCACGTATTGAGCCATGAGCCAATTCAGTTAGCACCAGATTTGAGTTACGAAGAGAGACCCGAGAGGATTCTTCTTCGAGAGATTAGGAAGTTGAGAAACCGTAGTATACCTATGGTTAAGGTGCATTGGTCTAACCAAACGGAACGAGAAGCTACGTGGGAGACCGAAGCTGATATGTATAGCCTTTACCCAGATCTGTTTGGTAAGTAAATTTCGAGGACGAATGTCAGGTTCGGTGTGCTAATACATCAATTAGTCAAAATTATGCGGAAGCATCATAAAAATATGGGCTAAAAATTTTCGAATATGGGCCTGATCCAATATCATTCAAAATACATTCTACTCAAAATAAGAGTTTAACTCAAAACTCAAACAACATACAATAAAACAAGTAGTCAATCAACTACAGATCCCCCAATTAAATAAAGGCACAGGACATCCCCTGACTCAATATATATATATCAGTACAACTAGGACTCAAATCAAAAAGGGTATCGACCAGCTGAAGCTCCCCTCTGTCCAGCCTGGTTACCTGAAGAACCTGTAATGGCCAACGCCGACCAAAACAGCCCAAAACAGGGAAAATAAACGAGGTCAAACCTCAGTACGAAGAGCACAAATAAAAGCATCTATCATATCAGACAATGCAATATCTCAATCGTGACGACTCAGCCGGCCGATCACAACGTGCAAAGGAATTCAGATCTCAAAGGAATCAGGCTCAATATGTATGCGTGAATGCACAGCAGACTCATGCTTAAAATCATACATATATCTCACGCACAAAACATATATGAGCACAGAATCATCATACAATCAACACAAAGCACAGCAGCTAATACACGAAAGAAATATCCCAAAGCTGATAACAAAGCTGCTAATTCTAGCTCAATTCGTACCTCAATTCAGCTTCTACCTCAATAGATATTACAAAAACAAGGGCGTAGCAACCAGCACAAGTTTACTGCCCTAGCAGCTTCACGACGAACTCAACAGAAGCCACTACCAGCTCAAATATGTTAAGATATCTCAATATCAACTCAAATATGAACTCATACAGCTTAAATTCTAAATCCTCGTAGCTTACTCAGCTACCTCAACTCTACAGAGCACCACTAAGCTATCAACGAAGCTTAAAATGGAAAGAAATCACTTAAACAAAGCTGCTAAAGAACAGAAGAACTACGAGTTAACAATCACGAAGATACATGAACATTGCAACAACTTCGCGCTCCTCAAATCCGGTGACTCCAGTCTCCAAACTGGTATCAATCGAATGCTCTAGAGAAGACAAGCTCAGCGCAACCAATCTTGCTCGAAACGGCGGCGTAAAATGACGACAATCGACAGCACTTCTTACCAGTTAAGACAACATATGATGTGAGCATATACGCAGATCTGTATGTGAAGGAAATAGTGAGGCTGCACGGTGTTCCAGTTTCGATAGTATCTGATAGAGATCCGAAGTTTACGTCAGCTTTCTGGAAGAGTTTGCATAGAGCTTTGGGTAACGAAGTTGACTTTTAGCACATCATTTCACCCCCAGACATATGGTCAATCAGAAAGGGTGATTCAGATTTTAGAAGATTTGCTCAAAGCTTGTATTGTGGATTTTCAGAGAGCTGGGATTCAAAGCTACCATTGGTCGAATTTGCGTATACAACAGTTTCCAATCTTCTATCCAGATGGCCCCATACGAAGCTCTCTATGGTCACAAATGTAGAACACCTCTTCACTAGGATGAGGTAGGAGAACGAGCTGGTTTAGGACCAGATGTGGTAGATCAAACAGCTGCGGCTGTTAGCAAGATTAGAGAGTGGATGAGATCTACTCAGAGCAGACAGAAGAGTTATGTAGATAATAGGCGACAGGACCTGAGTTTTGAGGTTGGTGACCATGTGTTTTTTAGAGTAGCTCCGATGAAGGGAGTAATGTGTTTTGGAAAGAGAGGAAAGCTGAGTCCCAGATATATTGGGCCTCATGAGAGTCTGGAACGAGTAGGAACGTTAGCTTATCGTTTAGCATTGCCCCCACATCTGTCTTTAGTGCATAGTATTTTCCATGTGTCAGCTTTAAGGAATTATATTCCCAACCCGTCGCACGTATTGAGCCATGAGCCAATTCAGTTAGCACCAGATTTGAGTTACGAAGAGAGACCCGAGAGGATTCTTCTTCGAGAGATTAGGAAGTTGAGAAACCGTAGTATACCTATGGTTAAGGTGCATTGGTCTAACCAAACGGAACGAGAAGCTACGTGGGAGACCGAAGCTGATATGTATAGCCTTTACCCAGATCTGTTTGGTAAGTAAATTTCGAGGACGAATGTCAGGCTCGGTGTGCTAATACATCAATTAGTCAAAATTATGCGGAAGCATCATAAAAATATGGGCTAAAAATTTTCGAATATGGGCCTGATCCAATATCATTCAAAATACATTCTCCAGCCTGATTACCTGAAGAACCTGCAATGGCCAATGCCGACCAAAACAGGAAAAACAAACGAGGTCAAATATCAGTACGAAGAGAAAAATGAAAGCATCTATCATATTAGACAATGAAATATCTCAATCGTGCAATGCATGAAAGGGCTACCAAGAATCATTGGTAGACAAAAGCACAACGACTCAGCTGTGCAGATCTCATCAATCATCATCATCTTGTGATCTTCAGGTGCGACGACTCAGCCGACCATCACAAGGCAGTGGTATTTAGGTACGACGACTCAGCCGACCACCACATCAAAAGCAGCATTGGACCTTTCAGGCGCGACGACTCAGCCGGCCGATCACAACGTGCAAAGAATTCAGCTCTCAATGGAATCAGGCTCAATATGTATGTGTGTATGCATAGCAAACTCATGCTTAAAATCATACATATATTTCACGCACAAAACATATATGAGCACAGAATCATCATACAATCAACACAAAGCACAGCAGCTAATACACGAAAGAAATATCCCAAAGCTGATAACAAAGCTGCTAATTCTAGCTCAATTCGTACCTCAATTCAGCTTCTACCTCAATAGATATTACAAAAACAAGGGCGTAGCAACCAGCACAAGTTTACTGCCCTAGCAGCTTCACGACGAACTCAACAGAAGCCACTACCAGCTCAAATATGTTAAGATATCTCAATATCAACTCAAATATGAACTCATACAGCTTAAATTCTAAATCCTCGTAGCTTACTCAGCTACCTCAACTCTACAGAGCACCACTAAGCTATCAACGAAGCTTAAAATGGAAAGAAATCACTTAAACAAAGCTGCTAAAGAACAGAAGAACTACGAGTTAACAATCACGAAGATACATGAACATTGCAACAACTTCGCGCTCCTCAAATCCGGTGACTCCAGTCTCCAAACTGGTATCAATCGAATGCTCTAGAGAAGACAAGCTCAGCGCAACCAATCTTGCTCGAAACGGCGGCGTAAAATGACGACAATCGACAGAAATAGGGTTCGGATGAACAGTACCAATCGAGGGTTATCGGGGATGAAGATAAGAAATATCAGGTTCGAAATACTCTAAGTGTTAATCGACACTTAATTTAAATCCCCAAGTCCAAGCTACCGTGAAATTCAATCACCGACAAATTCAGATCCTATCGCTAAGGCAGAAGCCCTCAAATCTGGCCTCAGCTGTCACTCAGATCTGACTATATCTCGGCTCTAACTCTCCAAACAAAACATGCGTTCTAATCAAAACGATGTCTCTCTACTTAACAAAACGACGTAGCATAGGGGTCACGCTCTCGCAACAGATCCTGCTAAGGTTAATCCAGTCTTGACCAAATAGGCGCTTACATCTGTTCACGCCCGCTAAACAGATTCCACTCACTAGCGTCGAATCTGAAAACACGATACGACATCCCATTACCTCTTGCAACGCCATATCTGACTAGCACCGGAAACGACAGCGTTTCAATCCATGCTCGCGGCAATTCACGCAAACACGCGAGGGACACATCTGAACATCCATATTTCACTCAAATCTGAAATTCTGAAAATCACCAAATCCTCACATCTGAAAATCCGATAATCAGAAACTCAATTAGCTAATCCCAATCCAAATCTGATTAGCTAATAAATCGTACTTAACAATTTCTAGTCCTCACATTCTCCCCCACTAGAAATCGATTTCGTCCTCAAAATCATCTCGTAGCACCAGATTCAAAAATAACGAGGAAAAACAATCTCAACAAGTTGACATTCTCTCGGCACAGTATACTAGACACCATTGCAAAAACACCCATGTCATACTGCCCAGCATACTCAGTGCTAAACAAACCACTAATCAACAACACAAATCATTCAAATACGAGATTAAAAATCCAGAAAATTACCTGTAATACCACTGTCAACGCTCAAAGAGATGAGGCCACTCCTGTCTCATCTTCTCTTCAACTTCCCAGGTAGCTTCCTCACTGTTGGGGATCCGGATCGCGCCCCCCGGCTAGGCAGCGGAAGAACAGAAAACAGATG
>KV007831.1:26429-41339 GCA_001598015.1 Dorcoceras hygrometricum
AACAAGCTAGGACGGAACCCGACGCTTATGCTAACAGACTACACAAAGGGAGATTTCTTCACACACCTCACCAGCTTCAACCAAACATTCGAAAAAAATATCCAACCGAAGCGTCTCAGCAAGAGGAGTCCAATGCTACCACTCTTACTTCAATCGGAGCTGTCTATCGTCGGCAATCAAAGAAGATAAGGTTCGGTGAACAGTAACTAGGGTATCGCGACAGAGCTTTGCTATCGGGAAATATTCTAAGTGTCGGGAAAAATAATAGAGAACAAGGCCAAGCTCTCTATTAAATCTCACTGCTGACAGAACTGGGAACAGATCCACCGACAACTTAAGCTATCACAACTGATATTCCCGCTCGCAAACAGACCTCACAACAGATCTCAATCTACGCCAAAACAGCGATCACATAAATCAAACGACGTCACAGAGAACTACTGTCGCAACTGGACACGTGACCCGCTACTCACTTCTGAACAACTAACCAACATCTGTTCGCAACGCAACAACAGATCTCTCACACACTACTGAAGACCAATGCTGCTTACTGCTGAGTCTTCTCCGCTAATCCAAAATGCTGTCATTCCGACTAATCCAAACGACGACGTACCAACTAATCCAAATGACGACGCTTAGCTACCAACCGCTAAAACACGCTAGCGAACTCTCTACTGCTCAGCGACTACAGATCTCGCTATGACTGCTGAACACAACCACTCAGTGACAACTGCTAACGTCACTACTGATGAACGCTAGCAATCAGTGATGACCCACGCTAACTACTGAACAGATTCCGCGCCAAACTCTAACTCCAGAACTGTTCTAAGGACTAAAATAAAACCCGATAGCTTCTCCAAGCCTGCTAACTAAAAGCTGATCACCCAGATTCGATCACGCTCAAATATGATCTCAATAAAACCCGATTAATTAACTCAATTAATCTTATCAGCTTTTGGGTCTCACATGTACAGTTGATTCCCTCAGATTCAAGTTCTAGCTCCAGCCAACCAGATCCGATCTCTCTGGATGGTAGTGTGTCTCAGTGTCACCTGGATCCAACTTTGATTTCACCAAATCCGAGTACTTCTACCGATTCTCGTCTGTTCTTCACTACCGATGACACTCCTTTGGATGTCGATCAGATCTTGATGGCTCCTGCTGTTACCCCACTAGATTTCACAGATCCCTTGGAACAGCTCTGAGCTTCAGTCAATCAGAATCAAACTGAGCGTGTGCAGAAAAGGGATGATTCCGAAAAACTCAAGGATGTGCTTCTCTTACACATCAGCAGCCTTGAGCAACGATTTACTGAGATTTTAAATCAACAGGACATGATGTATCAAGGTCTGTTTAGCAATGTTCGAAAAGAAGTTCAGCTTCAAAAAGGCCGCCCTGTCCCTTGATATTATGGCATCTCAGCAAAAGCTACAATCTCAGCAGATTGCGTGTTCTCAGGCATATGATGATAAATTGAGGAGGATCGAAGACTGGCAAGATGCCCTTTCCCACGAGCTACTGGAATTCCGTGTGCAAGCACAGGAAAACTATAATCACCCCATGTATCAATTGTTAGAGCTTGTTGATTATATCAATAGGGGACGTGATGACAAAAATGGGGAAAGTGGTAGCAGCCGTGGTCCGCAGCCTCCTGATGATCGTGGCAGACCCGGCTCTGGTGATGGAGGAAGCAGATCTGGGGGAGGCAGTAGGAGTGAACCCCCAAGGAAACAAGGTGGTGGTGGTTCGCAGAGAAGGGACTAGAGATATTGGATTGGAGGGAACTAATTATTGGAGAGATCTGATCAGTTGCATTCTTTAACAGTTTTTCAGTTCCTTGTACAAATCTTTTGTACTTTGATTCATGTTGAATATATATTTTTGTCTCTTTTAAGTCAAATACTGCTAAGTTTTGTCATCACCAAAAAGGGGGAAATTGTTAAGATAAAATTTATAAGTTTTGGTGATAACAAAAATAAGATAAGAATTGAATCTTATAATCAGATCTGGACAGTCAGTTATCATGGTTAACATTAAGCATCTTCAGATCCGAAAGATTTGGAAACAGTTGTCTCATATTTTAGGTATCGGGTTGGAGATTTTGATTTGATTATTCAGAACTATTTTCAGTTATCGAACCTATCAGATTTGAGTATTCACGAACATTTCAATTGTCGGGTCGGAATTCAGATTTGAGAGTATTTAGATTTGATTCAGATGCTACACTGACAGATCCGGGTATGTGTTCAGTAAGTTATTTCAGACTCAAGTATATGCATATCAGATGTGAATAGACTTCACAGGGTTCTTCAGACTTCAGACTTGATAGAATCAGTAGAGCAGTAAAATCTTCAGATGTGACAAAGTTAACAGTACAAAGGGGGATATCTCAGATGTGATAACTCTACGTGTAAGGAGACAGTTTAGCTATTCACAAATGGAAACAGAGTACTCAGATGTCAGTACTACAATAAATGTGAGCTTTTAATTTCTTCAGACGTTATCAGTTTACTTGAGAGAATTGCAAAGGTCAAAATTGAATTAAGGAAACATGATCGAAGCTATTTTGAGCAAGGTCGAGCATTACGTAGAATGATTGATACGCTGGTTACCCGATTTGGTAAACAATTCAATCAAGCTATGACATCACATTTTACCTTGTGCATAGCTCTAATGAAGATTCGATGATTCGTATCTACTGACCGTTGAGATTGGAGAGTATAAATAGATGAAGACTTCAAACAGAGAAGCCCTGCTCCACGAATCGTTATAACTCTCACTTGATTTCATCTTACACTCTCAAGATCTAAAGATTATTCAAGCGTAAAATTACTCAAAGTCCCAGTTGCAAAAATCTCGAAGAACATTCTGTTGTTCTTAATTGTTTTATCGTCAAGATACTTACAGCACTCAAAACACTGTATTCACTGTACTGTTTTAGATTGAGTCTGTAACGAATTGGCTGTGTTAAGCAATCGATAAATCAAGTTGTTTGTAATTAAGCAGTTGTATCTGCGTGTATTGGTGATTTCTAGAAGTTCACTTGGAGCGAGGCTCGGTGATCGGGTGTCTACATCGTCTGTACACATCAAAGTCTTCTAGTGGAACCTTCCTGCAAAGGAAGAAGGGGAGACGTAGGATCTTCAGATTCGAACTTCCAGAAACAAATCCTTATCCCTGCACTTTTACTTATCACATTTATTTACTATATGTTCACTGATCAATCGACTTAATTCCGCACATATTTTTGTTAGTCGAGAAATCAGATTTGGAACTGAGATACCTCAGATTTGGTAACACAGATCCGAGTTAAGCAAGGCGCTTGTAAAATCGTTTTTAAGGTTTCGAAAAATAAAATCCAAGGAGTTCATTCAACCCCCCCTTCTTTTAACTCCTAGGCCTGTTTTCGATCCTAATTGATCCTATCAAAATAGCTAACCATTTTTGAAAGTGATCTGTTTCAGATCAAGAAAAGCAGATTTATAGAAAATAAAAGAAAAGAAATATTTATAGAAAGTTTTAAAGGAAGTGTAATTTCAAAAGATTTTTGTGAAATGTGATGAATACCAGAGGGTCAACAGAGGGTGTATGGTAACTGATTGACGGATCGGAGTGCCCTGTCAACTGTGGTAACCGATCGATGGATCGGAGTGCCCTGCCAAGAGAGGGTGTGTGGTAATTGGTCAACGGATTAGAGTGCTCTACCAAAAGAGTCAAAGATTAGGGCGTGTGGACAACGACAGAAGTGTCATTGGGTACCGCTCCACCTAGAATCAGTTAAGTTTGATCAAGAGAATAGAGGACCTAAAGAAAAGCTTTCATTCACACTTCACCATAAAAAATGAGGAATACTGTGGGTTGTTATATAACCGAGTATAGAAAGATAAAGTTACTTCCTTTACAGATTAAACTTTACAGATTAAAGTTGACAGTTTAAACTTTACAGCTTACAGTTTAAACGTTTTAAAATTTTTTGAGCATGTGCAGTTTATACTTTCTTAGTTTCCTAGTTTCATAGTTTCTCAGTTTTTCAGTTTACAGTATTCAGTATTCAACTTACGAGTTGTTCAGCTTTCAAACTCTATCAATTTAGGAGCTTTTAGTTACAGTAAAAGATATTATTGCAAATATTACCTGCCTTCGTTATATCCAGATTTGCTTGATTAGCCTCTAGGCTCACTAGTTTTCCTAATGCAGGTGATCAGGTTTAGAGGTTGCTGATTGGTGCGAGCTGGATCAGAACGGGAGTGCTTATCATGGACATTCGTTTCCGTGCTGTTCCAGTTTACAGTCTTTTTGTTATATAGAAGAGTAGATACAACCTTTGAACATTTCGGATTACTTCTTCACTTATTCAATGTAATCTAAGTGAAATTGTATCTTTGGATATATATATATATATATATACAAGTTCCGCATTACGTATTTCCTTGACAGGATGTCCATTCTGTTTCTTTCATATTGCGCGATCTAAAAAGTTTATCAAGTTTTTCAATTTAGCCCAGAAATATTTGGTTAATTGTTTTTGGACCAAGTATAAATTTTGAGTATTTATTATAATTGCTATTTGAAAATTGTGGTCATTACAATCGGTATCAGAGCATGGTCCTTGAGATAAACACTTTTTGCAGTCTAAGATAGTTTTCTTCAGCCACTTCAGTTAACCTGTGAGTTTTATATTCATGTTCATGTTCATGTTTGTTGGGGATCGATTTATGGACCCTCTATTAATGTGCAATGACTAGTTACTCGATCAATAACCAGTGCTAGAGGGTGTAACAAGATCGAATGACAAGACGCGGGATTCAGCTAGAATTTGAAGCCGAGTTCGCAAAGATCAAACTAGATTCAGCCGAAATTTGAATGCAGCCCAAAGCAAGGCGAGCGCTAAGCATGTCGGTTCCAGCTGGAAAGCTAGGACCAGCTCGACACATCGGCCGAAAGATCTGGTTAACAAAACTTGAGCTGCAACAGCTCAGTGTTCTTGAATACTTTGTGCACCGAGATACAGATTGAGTAATGTAAATTAAACATGCAGAAATAACTCAAACTGCACTCTATCGTTCGAAGCCCAAATAAACAGTTTTAACAACATAAACAAATATGTGATGCGTATGAATGTAAACACTGAAAACAGTAAAAAAACATACGCTGAATTTGTTTATGAAAGTTCGGAGCTCAATCTCCTACGTATCCCCTTCTTCCTCCACGGGAAGGATCCATTAGAAGACTTTGTTTACAACGACACTCGCTGCAACCCACTCCTACGACCCGTAGCCGCAAGAACTCCTAGCATCTACCACTGCACACCAGCCCGCAAGCTGCATGTGACTAACTTCACTTCTTTAACGCCTCAGTGAGAAAGGCTACACAAACTTCTTTAACGTCTCGGTGCGAAAGACAACTAGACTTGTTTAACATCTCTGTCCAAAGACTACAATGGAATTCGTTTTAGTTTTATTCACTCAACTATTCTATGTAAGCTCACTGCTCTCATATGTGAGTGAATCTGTGTGTGATAAATATACAGTGAATGCTCTCTCTCTCAATTATATTCTCACACCCTGAGAAGTGCTCCTAGGCGAGATGGTTCTTCATTGTCTTCCCAGGTTCAGTGTTTTGCATTTTTTTGATTTCTGCGTTTTGGTTCGCACAACACTGTTACGACTTCATTCTTCTCAGCTCTACTTCAATTTGCTGCATGTGCTCTGATTTATAGCCTGCATGGAAAATTTGTCCGTTGGACACAAAGTAGTAGACGTTGAAAAGTTTTCTGACACTGTTGTACTCTGTGTCCTTTGTCAATAAATAAATCTGTTAAGGAAATCTCATATCTTAGTTCACAGCTGCATTTCTCAAGCTTAATACCTATGGTCAGAACTCATAGCTGTTTCTACCTAGCAAAGCATCTTCTAACAGCTAGAATTAAGCTCAATCACTTACCCAAAAGCTCAAGAGAGCTGAAGAACTCTCCGGTCTAGTCTTGCGAGAATGTTCGAGCAACACTGCTACTTCACGCTCCCTCTCTAACGTCGCCTCAAGCCACCTAACTGGTATCAACCGGAAGAGCTACTCAAGACGAGCTCATCGCCACCGGTGTCGCTACAAACAACGGCGGAAATCGACGGCAATTTATCGGAAAGGGTTCGAATGAACAGTAACTATCGAGGGTTTATTGGAGAAAACGATGAGGAATATCGGGTTCAAAATACGCTACGTGTTGGGCAGCACTTGGTATATAAATCCTCGAACCACTGCTGTTATAAGCAATTTCAGATATCTGCTTATAATAAGGAAAAAGCCCTCTCAAAGCTTGCTCCAGCTTTCGCTCACTGCTGAATCAATTCAGATATTCCAACGCCCTTCTACTCATATAGCAAACGACGTCGCGCCAACTAATCAAAACGACGTAGCATAGATTCTACTGCTGAAACAGATCTCTCGCTAGCAACATCTGCTCAGCGCTAGCAACATCAGCAGTAAACTCAGCTGTTGACTGACACGCAACAACTTCTCACGCTCGCACGCTAACGTTAACAGCTGCATCTCGCTACACTCTCACTGCTGAGTTGACTAGCGTTGACATCTGGTCACGCTACTACTGAATACCAACATCTGAATGCTCACGCAACTCACTGCTGCCTTCTTCTCTAATCCAAAACGCTGTCGTTCCAACTAATCCAAACGACGACGTATCAACACCCGCTACTGAAACACGTTAGGCAACATCTGAACGCCCGCAAATCTCGCGCAAGGACGCTGCTGGCCTAGCTTCTTCCCAGAAATGATCCTCACTTCTGAAATACTACTGAAATCATTTCCCGATAGGAAAATGCAACTACTGAACTCCAAATTCAACGCTGATTTCACCCGATAACCAGCAATCACAATTTCCGTGACAAATCTTAATCCAAAAGTTGATTAGCCACTAAATCTTACTTAACAGATTTCTAGTCCTCACTCTCCCCCACTAGAAATCTATTTCGTCCTCGAAATCAGTTAAGTCATCAAATCAAAATCACAACAGCAAGATAGCTCATCACGACACAGTATACTAGACACCATTCCTAATATACTCATGCCATACTGCCTAGTACAACTCAATACTAAACCAGTTAAGTCATCAAATCAAAATCACAACAGCAAGATAGCTCATCACGACACAGTATACTAGACACCATTCCTAATATACTCATGCCATACTGCCTAGTACAACTCAATACTAAACAGAATCTCAGTTCAGTAGCAAAATCACTTAAATCACGAAATCAATCAAGCTAGAAGGTTACCTGGATCGCTACTGTCATAGCTCAAACAGATGAGGCCACTCCTGTCTCATCTTTTCCTCAACTTCCCAGGTAGCTTCTTCACGCCCATGCATGCTCCATTGGACCATCACCAACGGTA
Source organism: Dorcoceras hygrometricum (assembly GCA_001598015.1). NCBI lineage: Eukaryota > Viridiplantae > Streptophyta > Magnoliopsida > Lamiales > Gesneriaceae > Dorcoceras > Dorcoceras hygrometricum. The sequence goes on from KV007831.1 coordinate 33,837, forward strand.
TAACCTTATTCCTCAGCTGCTTCTCCTTCCTGTCTAGAATATGCACTGGATATTCAACATAGCTCCGGGTCTGGTCCAGCTCTACTTCATCAGTCCTCAGCACATGGGATGGATCTGGCTCATATTTTCTCAACATTGACACATGAAAAATATCATGCATCGCTGCTAACTCATCAGGCAGCTTCAATCTATAAGCCAACTGTCTAATCCGCTCAACAATCTCAAAGGGACCAACGAATCTAGCAGCTAATTTACCCTTAAACCTGAATCTCATAGCACTCTTGAAAGGAGAAATCTTGAGAAATACACGATCGCCAACCTCAAATTCTAATGGTCTGTGTCGCTTATTAGCATAGCTAGAATATCTATCTTGTGCAGCTTTCATTCTACTCCGAATCAATTCAACCTGATCTTTCATATGCTGCACAAACTCAGGAGTAGAAAGCTGTCTTTCACCAACCTCTTCCCAATAGATCGGTGATCTACACTTTCGACCATACAATGCTTCAAACGGAGCCATTCCAATGGTCACTTGATAGCTGTTGTTGTAAGAAAACTCAACTAAGGACAAAGAACCCTGCCAACCGTCACTGAAATCCATCACAATTTCATGCAGCATATCCTCTAAAGTCTGAATGGTCCTCTCAGATTGGCCATCTGTCTGGGGGTGATAAGCAGTGCTCATCGCCAATCTCGAACCCATCGCTGCTTGCAAACTCTTCCAAAATCGAGAGGCGAATCTCGGATCTCTATCTGAAACTATCGAAACAGGCACTCCATGCAATCTAACCACATGGTCGACATAAAACTTCGCCATTTTCTTCATCAAACACCTCACATCATAGGGAATGAAATGGGCTGACTTCGAGAGTCTATCAATCACCACCCAAATCACATCGCATCCCCTAGTCGATCGAGGCCAATGAGTCACAAAATCCATGGCGACGTGCTCCCAATTCCATTGAGGCACTTCTAAACTCCGCAACAATCCACCAGGTCTCATTCCCGGAAATAGGATCACTAAGCAAATAGGAGTTCAGAAGGGGGGGTTGAATGAACTCTTTCGATTTTTCTATTTCAAAGTTCTTTTAAAAAGGTTTGGATCTCAGTTATAAGCAAACTTCTCAGCCAACAATATATGTGCGGAAATAGGCCGATTGGTTTGTGAACAATGAACTAAGCGCAACACAAAATAAATGCGTAAATAAGAGATTGAGTCGAGAGTTTGTTTCTGGAAGTTCGGATATCAATATCCTACGTCTCCCCTTCTTCCTCCTCGGAAGGTAGCACTAAAAGACTTTGATGCGTGTAGCCTTTCTACAAACACCCGCTCCCGTAACTCGCAGCTACGAGAACTCCTAGCGCTTTACAACACCACTTGACGCAGACTTCGCTGCTGGTTTACAATGTTTTGAAAGTTTTACGAACTTCTTAAAAGACAGTTCTCTTACAGAATCTATCAAATATATCAATGAGAACACGAATCAAGAGACTGTAAATATCTTCTGGTATCAACAAAATGAATAACCAGAAGATTAACTCGAAAGTTTATCTAATGAAGATCAAAACGAAATGTTCTTCGAGTCTTGAGCTTTTTGAAATATCAATGAAGTGAAAGCTCTGTTTCAATTTTGGCAGCGTTACAGCAAAGATGATAAGCCAAGGTGGTTCTTCAGTCACCGCTGTTGATATTTATAGTCTTCGATTGCAACGGTAACATTAACTCTCCAAAGGAAATAAATCCCGTTTGGATTACTCCCAAAATAGTACACCGTAATCTCTGCTCCTCTGCAAGGTCAAACGCTCATCCACAGAGCCAATTTGTCTTCTTTCCATTTTTGTGCAAGCATAGAGAAACGGCCACTGTACACTGTACTATTCACCCAAAATAGTACCTAACTTGTTTTCTTCATTCCAGGCAGTTGTACGATCCAACAAATCTTTTCCTTAAGAGCAATCGATCGTATTTCAAATACTTAGAGCTTGCGCCTGAAATTACTTTGGAAATCAGCACTTACAACCATCATCATTGTCAAGAACTTCGACTGGAAAAACGCTTGGAAGAATTCATCTACTGATAAGCGTACGCGTTTTTCCATCTGCTGATTTCTTTAGCAATAAAAAGATGTCGTGTCAACTTAATCAAGTGACGCCGTTTTGCTATCTTCGAAATACATCTGCTGGATAACAACATGTAGAGCATCTGCTGGTTGAAGTCACTGTAGCTGTCTGCTGATAAGTCAAAAGAACGCTTCTGCTGAATCAATCAAAACGCTGTCGTTCCAACTAAATCAAACGCTGTCGTATCGCAATCTTCAACAAATAGACTTAACCAACTGCTGAACACTTGAAAACCCCAACTGCTGAAATGCTACTGTAGATAGATAAACTCCTGCGACAACTGATTGTCCAATAGCATCTTATCTTATTTTTGTTATCACCAAAACTTATAAATATTGTCCTAACACTCTTCATGCCTTCCCACCAGTAGTGAGACTTCAAAGCATGGTACATATTCTTCTCCCCCGGATGTATTCTATATCGACTACAGTGCGATTCATTCAGAATAATCTTTTTCAAATCAATCAAGTTTGGAACCACTAATCTACCAAAAAATCTTAGACACCCATCAGAAGCAACAGAGAAATCTTCAGACTGACCATTCTGGGCCTTAATCCTCAACTCATGGATATACGAATCAGTCCTCTGCGCCTCTCTGATGTCAATCACAATCTGTGGTTCAACCTTAATCGAAGAAACTATGAAGTACTTATCACTCGGCTGGAATCGCCAACCAGAAGTACTCAACTGCTCGTGGACTCTCGAGATATTCAAGGATGTTAGCATCGTAGGCTGGGCTTTTCTACTCAAAGCATCGGCTACTAAGTTCTTCCGCCCAGGCTGATACTGTATCTCACAATCAAAATCCTTAAGAAACTCCATCCAAAGACGTTGCCTCATATTCAAATCTAACTGGGTGAAGATATACTTCAAACTCTTGTGGTCGGTGTACACCACAAACTCCTCACCATACAGATAATGTCGCCATATCTTCAAGGCAAACACAATCGCAGCCAACTCTAGATCATGAACATGGTATCTCGTCTCATGAGGCTTCAACTATCGAGACGCATACGCAATCACGTATCCGTTCTGCATCAAAACACACCCTAAACCACTCAGAGAAGCATCGTAGCACACCACAAAACCTCCAGAACCCGAAGGCAAGGCCAAAATAGGAGCAGTAGTCAACTTCTCCATCAGAATCTGAAAACTCGACTCACACTCATCAGTCCAAACAAATTTCCTATCCTTCTGGGTCAACAGAGTCATCGTCCTGGCTATCAAAGAGAACTTCTCAATAAAACGCCTATAATAGCCAGCCAATCCCAAGAAAGTACGGATCTCAGAAACATTCCTAGGTCGCTCCCAGTTAAGAACTGCTTCGACCTTACTAGGATCCATAGAAATTCCTTGTGCTGAAATCACATGGCCCAACAAGATCACTCTGTCTAGCCAAAATTCACACTTGCTGAACTTGGCATACAATTGTGAGTCTCTCAGTCTCTGCAACACTAGCCTCAAGTGCTCTTTATGCTCTCTGAAACTCCTCGAATACACCAAGATGTCATCTATGAAGACAATCACAAATCGATTGATGTACTCGCTAAAGACGCGATTCATCAAATCCATGAACACAGCAGGAGCATTCGTCAATCCAAACGGCATCACAAGAAACTCATAATGCCCGTATCTCGTCCGAAAAGCTGTCTTCGCTACATCAGCGTCTCTAATCCGCAACTGATGATAGCCATATCGCAAATCAATCTTCGAGTACACGGCCGATCCTTGCAACTGATCTAACAAGTCATCAATCCTCGGCAACGGATACTTGTTCTTCACTGTCGCTTTGTTCAACTGCCGAAAATCAATGCACATCCTCATAGATCCATCTTTCTTCTTCACAAACAGAATCGGAGCTCCCCAAGGCGACATACTCGATCGAATGAGGCCTTTCTCATGAAGATCTCTCAACTGATCCTTGAGCTCTTTCAACTCTTCTGGTGCCAATCGATACGTAGCTCTAGAAATCGGAGCTGTACCAGGCACCAACTCTATACTGAAATCACTCTCTCTTCTCGGAGGAAATCCAGGAATCTCGTCTGGAAACACATCTGGGAACTCTTGAGCAATCGAAACATTGCTCAACTCAACTCTCGACTCACGAGAAACATCTAAGGCATAGATCATAAATCCTGAATTCTCCAGCGACAACAAACTAAACATCTCCATGCCTGACACCATAGGAATCTTAGGTCGTGAATTAGCACCATAGAACTCCCATTTCTCTCCAGATCGAGGCCTAAACCTCACCACCCCATGGAAACAATCAACGGTCGCTCTATTCTTAGTCAGCACATCCCTACCCAAGATAAAATCAAAATATCTAATTCTCAAAACAATCAGATTTGTCATCAGAACATGCTCATCAAATCTAATCAAGCAATCAACACCACCTCTCGGGACAACAGACTCACACCAGCGGGGGTGGACACGGAGACAACATCACACAGTGGGGAAGAAACCCACACTCATACACAAACAACTCAGAAATGAATGAGTGTGATGCTCCAGTGTCAATCAAAACTCGTGCAGGAAAATCAAATATAAGGCATGTACCTTGAATCACTCCCGTAGGAATCTCATCAGCCTGCTCTCTCGTCATGGCATTCGCTTGAGCCTGATACGGTCCCGGAAACTGAGGTCTCGAAGGTAGTCCAAACCTAGAAGGCTAACGAGGTTGGAATCTTGAACGTTGGGATGGAACAAAAGGTTGCTGTCGCTGCGAAGAACCACCAGCGGAACCTTGCTGCGACTGACCCAAAAACTGTCCTCCCATCAAAGGACACGCTCTAGCATAATGTCCCGATTGTCCACAAAGATGACAAAGACCTCTAACTCCACGACACTACGAAATCTCATGCTTCCCTCCGCACTGTCCGTAAAACGCACCGCCAGAACTACTGCCACCAGAACTCACAGAACCAGAGGAACTCGAATGCGCCTTCTTCTTGAACTGTTTGCCTCGCGGCTTGAACCTCTGACGACTCGATTGCTGCGACCCTTGAGGAGACTGAAACGATTGCGACACATCTTGCACCGATTGAAAAGAGCGCCCCACTGATGGCTGAACCGGAGCCTGTGCCTCCAACAAACTCTCCTCAATATCTACCGCCCTATCCACGGCCTCAGCATAAGTCACAGGTGATCCAGACAACACCATCCGGAACAAATCAGGCCTCAAACCCTTCAGAAACTTTTGGTGGGTTCGTCCGCTGAAATCGGGCTAAGACTAACTCCATTCCACCTATCTGCCTAGTGACGTCCCCCACCTGAGCGTCATCATCACTACCTGCTCTAGACTCCTCCTCAGAACGTCTAGTCCTCCTACCTCCTCCACGTCTCGGCGGCATCTAAACAAGCCTAGAGGTAAGATCTCACAGCAGATAGAACAACAAGACAGATAATAGATCACATAAGTCACAGAGGCAATCAAAATCCAAAACTCTGTGCCTAGACTTGAGTGTGATACAAAGAAAAACGAGCATATCCCAGTTTAAGCTCTGATACCAAAAGTGTCATGAACCCGTGACTAAATAACAAGGATTAATAGCACAAAATTAAGCACATAAACGCGGAAGCATAAAATAGGGCTAAAAATTTTCGAAATAAAGTTGGGCCTGAACCAATAAAACATCTTTCAAATAGTCATAATCAAAATACGAGTTAAGTTTAAATTCATACAACAACAGGTAAACAAATATCAATCCAAGAACGATCCCCCAAATACATATAACCTCAGGGCATCCCCTGGATCAATACATAATATAATAACTGGGACTCAAGGAAATGGGGATCGACCAGCTGAATTTCCAGTCTGTCCAGCTTGGTTACCTGAATATCCTGCAAATGGGCAACACAGACCCAAACAACACAAAAGCAGGAAAAGAATACGAGGTCAAGCCTCAATACGAATGAGAACTAATATAACAGCAAATCATAACCATGCAGTATTCTAAGTCATGACTGCATGTGGCTGTCAAAGAACATCGGTCATCAAGGCCTGCTAATCAGCTGGCAGTAATCTCCATCGAGCCTCTATACCCGCACAGTGTATCAACCGAGGAAATCATCGATCCGTGATCTTCAGGCCCGTCAGCCATCACAGCTCGGTGGTATTCGGACACAACCAATTAGTCGGTCACCACTTCGATGATAGCTTTGTACCTTTCAGACATGACACATCGGTCGGCCTGTAACAACGTGGCTCTATCTCAGGTTCTCAATCGATCAAAGGCTCAATATGCATGCATGAATGCCATGAAATTAAAATCTGATTTCAACATGCATATAATACGTAAACAGAACATATCAATCAAATCAAGCTGTTCACGTAAACACAGAAGTCACATGCAAAGATTTCATGCCTCAAATACTAGCACGATATGTCTAAACTGTTAACAAAAGCTCAACTCGTACCTCCAATTCTTAGTACGCTACCTCAACAGATCTTACCAGGCACGACTACTCAACCTACCCAACTGCTTCCACAATGGTCACAGCACACAGCAGAGCTGTCCAGAAGCTAAATCTGTTAAGGAAATCTCATATCTTAGTTCACAACTGCATTTCTCAACCTTAATACCAACGGTCAGAACTCGTAGCTGTTTCTACCTAGCAAAGAAGCTTCTAACAGCTAGAATTAAGCTCAATCACTTACCTAAAAGCTCAAGAGAGCTGAAGAAATCTCGGGTCTGTTCTTGCGAAAATGTTCGAGCAACACTGCTACTTCGCGCTCCCTCTCTAACATCGCCTCAAGCCACCTAACTGGTATCAATCGAAAGAGCTACTCAAGACGAGCTCATCGCCACTGGTCTCGCTCCAAACAACGGCGAAAATTGACGGCAATTTACCGGAGAAGGGTTCGAATGAACAGTAACTATCGAGAATTTACTGGAGAAAACGATGAGGAATATCTGGTTCAAAATACGCTAAATGTTGGGCAGCACTAGGTATATAAATCCTCGAACCACTGTTGTTATAAGTAATTTCAGATCTCTGCTTATACTAAGGCAAAATCACTCTCAAAGCTGGCTCCAGCTTTCGCTCACTGCTGAATCAATTCAGATATTCCAACGCCCTTCTACTCATATAGCAAACGACATCGCGCCAACTAATCAAAACGACGTAGCAAAGATTCTACTGCTGAAACAGATCTCTCGCTAGCAACATCTGCTCAGCGTTATCAACATCAACAGTCAATTCAGCTGTTGACTGACACGCGACAACTTCTCACGCTCGCGCGCTAACGTTAACAGCCTCATCTCGCTACACTCTCACTGCAGAGTTGACTAGCGTTGACATCTGGTCCACGCTACTACTGAATACAAACACCTGAATGCTCACGCAACTCACTGCTGCCTCTTTCTCTAATCCAAATCA
>KV007834.1:9437-27441 GCA_001598015.1 Dorcoceras hygrometricum
GAGAATGGGATTCTCTCACAGTGGACCCCTCCGGCCACACCACAGCTCAATGGTGTAGCGGAGCGTCGTAATCGGACCTTGTTGGACATGGTTTGATCTATGATGAGCTTCACTGAGCTTCCGCCCTCGTTTTGGGGCTATGCGCTCGAAACGGCGGTAATGTTGTTGAACAATGTCCACACCAAGGCAGTGGATAAGACTCCATATGAGATATGGATGGGCAAACCACCCAAGTACTCATTTATGAGGATTTGGGGATGTCCTGCTTTCGTGAAGCAGACAGTGGGAGATAAGCTGGATACTAGATCCATCTTATGTTACTTCATTGGGTTTCCAAAGAATTCCATTGGATACTACTCTACTATCCCAGCGAACAAAAGTGTTAGTTTCTAGAAATGCCACCTTTATGGAAAGGGAATTTCTACTTGATAGAAAGGGAAGAATAGTAGAACTCGAAGAGGTTCGAGATCCAATCGAAGTACCAGGTGAGTCTCCTGCGCCTACAGAGCCAATACCAGAAATGGTCGCACCTAGGAGATCCGAAAGGATTCCTAGGGCTCCTGAGAGATATGGTTTTCTCCTTGAAGATGATCAAAGTGATCAAGTTGTTGGATCTGATCCAAGAACCTTCAAGGAGGCAATTTCCGATGCTGATTCTAATTTGTGGCTTGAAGCAATGCAGTCTGAGTTTGACTCAATGCATTCTAACCAAGTTTGGACTCTGGTTAACCCTCCCGAAGGAATCGTTCCTATTGGGTGCAAATGGGTATACAAGAGGAAACTTGGGCCTGATGGTAAGGTAATGACCTACAAGGCACGACTGGTCGCAAAAGGTTACACTCAAAGGCAAGGTGTTGACTATGATGAAACCTTCTCGCCAGTCGCAATGTTCAAGTCAATTAGGATCCTGTTAGCCATAGCCGCATGGTACGACTATGAGATATGGCAAATGGATGTGAAAACTGCGTTCCTTAATGGAAACATTAAGGAAGAGATCTATATGACGCAGCCTGAGGGTTTCACATCTGTTGGAAGCGATAACAAGGTATGCAAGCTTCAGAGATCGATCTACGGTCTCAAACAAGCATTGCGAAGTTGGAACCTGAGATTCGATGAAACAATTAAGGAATTTGGTTTCATCAAGAATCCCGAGGAGCCATGTGTCTATAAAAAGGTAGTTAAAAGCGCTGTGACGTTCCTAGTACTTTATGTTGATGACATTCTACTCATTGGGAATGATGTAGGAATGTTGTAGTCAACTAAAGTATGGTTGTCTAGCAGATTTTCGATGAAGGACATGGGTGAAGCATCCTATATTCTAGGAATACAGATCTATCGGGATAGATCTAAACGGATGCTCGAACTCACCCAAGCTACCTACATCGATACCATACTTAAGAGGTTCTCTATGGAAGAGTCCAAGAGAGGACACCTACCTATGTGCCACGGGGTCACTCTATCTAAGTCTATGTGTCCAAAGACTGATGAGGAGATAGAGAGTATGGCACGTGTACCATATGCCTCGGCGATAGGTAGTATTATGTATGGCATGATCTCGACTAGACCGGATGTCGCATATGCTCTGAGTGTCACGAGCACGAAGGACTAAGAGTATGTTCATGGTCTATGGGGGTGGTGAACTGAAACTGGAAGGCTACACTGATTCTAGCTTCCAGTGTGACGTGGATGACTCGAAATCAACCTCTGGATTTGTATTCATGCTCAATGGTGGTGTTGTCTCTTGGAAGAGTTTCAAGCAAGACACCATCGCGGATTCAACCATGGAGGCTGAGTACATTGCAGCATCAGCTGCTGCTAAGGAGGCCGTTTGGATAAGGAATTTCGTCCAAGAGTTGGGCGTCATTCCTAATGGAGTTGGTCCAGTCCCGGTGTACTGCGACAACACGGGTGCCGTTGCGCAAGCAAAGGAGCCTAGGTCTCACCAAAGATCCAAACACATACAGAGGAAATACCACATAATCCGGGATATTGTGGCTAGAGGTGACATAGCAGTTGAGAGAGTCGCCTCTGCGGACAACGTTGCTGATCCACTTACGAAGCCCTTGCCAGGACCCTTGTTTGAAAAACATCGCGAAACAATGGGACTGCGTCTGATGAGTAGTTGGCTTTAGGGCAAGTGTGAGATTGTTAGAGTAGATGCCCAACTAGCCAACTTGTGGCGTGTGGGTTTATAGACTCTTGTATATGACAATCTTTATATATGATATTCACATTTATTATATGGCGTTCTTTACTTTCATTGTGTGTATAATGATTTACAATTGCGTTGAGTAAAGATCTAGAATACACTAAAGTGTATGTTAGATGTGATAGTGGGTATGACGGCTATCATGAAACACATCTAATAGTCACTGTGTATTCTGAACATGTTCCTAGTCGATTGGACCGTCAAAATGAGGATAAGGCCGCCCGAGTTCGAGACTAGTATCTGCGTTGCGAAGTACCATGTTTCATTTGTAGGGAACATTGTGATGTTCTGAGCATGCAGATAGATAGTGACCTGGTGATCTATCGAACAACCATCGTTCGGACTTTCCAAGTGGTTACCATTTGTCGAGTGGATAAGTCCGAGGTCTTGGTTGTACTGATTAGTCCTCACGACTCGAAACGTCATTGAGACTCTACATGATAGGCGTCTCACTTTGACCCGTTTGCCGACTCACTTGGGGTCATAAGGCGTCGGGATTGGGTGAGACCTCGATGCATGTAGGAGTCGATGCATCGTTGTCGAGGATTCACCGCTCGCAGACATGCGTGGATATCCTATGCTATCTGAGGGGATAATAGTGTATAAATCTCTGGCCAGATTACTAGAAGTGTTTTAGGTAAATGTGTTTACCTAGTTACACTCGCGATGTCACTATTCGATCTCCAAGATGTATGCATAGCTATCGGATCTATAGCGACTCTCGATTTACCAATGGTCGTTGATCTGATCGGGATATATGGATTGAAAGGACCGTACTGTACGCTAACCACGAATCAACTGGTTCTTGCAGGCACTATCAGTGATACCTAAGGGATCATGGGGCGATGTTGCTAGACGCTCTTACCATGATTCGTTGGACAAGTCCGGAATTGTGATTTCGGAACCACAATGGTTGTGGGCCCACGGCTAGCTGTATCCCTGAACCATTGAGGGTCACACAAGTACTAGATTCGAGATTCCCGCACGGATACTCAGCTCAATGTGTTGAGCAAGAGAAGAGGATTTTGGGGAGTGCGACTTCCTAAAAGTCAACAGGGGTCAAACCGGGGTTTCCCGCTGTTGAGGGGCAAAATGGTCATTTTGCACTGGGGTTCTGAAAAATGGTTTTTCAGATCATAGTATTCAATTTCGGAAACTGAGTCGATCGGTCCGATCTGATCGGCGATCGGAGTTACGATGAAGTCAAGGTGATGGGGATGAACCAAATGTTCACCCGTTGGACCCGGGCCCGTTGGGCCGGTCCAAGTCCATCATAATCATGTCTACTTAAGCTAGACCTAGACTTAATTAACATAACTCATTCTCATTAAACCCTAACCCTAGCACTCTTGGCCGCCGCCCCTCTCCTCTCTCTCAAAGAGCCACCGCCGCCGCCTCCACGCGCCGCCGCCGCCGCCGCCTCTACTTCGCCGGAAAATTGTTTCCGGCCAATTAGACGAGGAGAATCCGTCCGTGCAGATCTCGTCAGGCCTTCTAGTGCAGGCTGACGAAGGAGTGTCGAATCCGGTCGTGGACCTGATTGGCGTTAACTACCGCAATATACCGTGAAGTGCCATTTCTTTACGAAACCGGTCGGAGCCAGGCAAAAGTGCCAGCAAGGTAGTGACTTTGAACACCTTATGAATGACATTAATTGTTAATTGTTTTTATCGTATTGATCGTCTCACGACATCTATTTTCTGTTCTTCCGCTACCTAGCCGGGGGGAGCGATCCGGATCCCAACAGTGTGGCCGTCAGTTGGATCACAGCAGATCGCGGCCCAGCCTCAGGGTCATGGAGGTCAGTCTAGGGGTCGTTCCCCTCAGTTTCAGCAGCCCCGGTTGGGTGAGACTCAGTTTAGGCCGTTTCAGCAGCCTGGACCTTCACGTTTTGGGCAGTCGTCTCAGACTTTCTTCTCTGGACCCCAGCATGCTCAGGTTAACACCATCATTAGGGAGCAGGCCGAGGAGACGCCGAGCAGGGTGATCGCAGGTACTTGTCTCGTTTTTTATTTTCCTACGCGTGTGTTGTTTGACACCGGTGCATCGCATTCTTTTGTTTCTGATTCGTTTGTTGTTGAGCATGGTCTGTGTACCATTTCGTTGCGCGATGCTGTTTCTGTTTCTACCCCTGGCGGTGTGAGCCTATTCTCCCAGGAGGTTTTGTTAGATGGCATGTTGCGGTTTGGTGAGCATGTGTTGGTGGCGAGTTTGATCCGTTTGATGTTGTGGGATTTCGATTGCATAGTTGGGATGGATGTGCTGTCCAACTATCGGGCCTCTGTGGACTGCTTCCATGGTATCGTCCATTTTAGGCCTTCGTCTGGCGAGAAGTGGGACTTCTACGCCAGGATTCACGATCGAAGATTCCCTTAGTCTCAGCTATGGAGATGTTCAGCTTGTTGTCCTTGGGGAATGCCGATTTCATGATCTACGCTTTGGATGCGTCTTCTTCTTCTTCTAGTGTTCAGTTCAGCGACGTTCCCGTGGTGCGACACTTTCCCGACGTGTTTCCGGAGGAGATTCCTGGTTTTCCTCCGAACGGGAGATTGACTTCAGCATAGAGTTGGTGCCTGGAACAGCTCCGATTTCTCGTGCCCCGTATCGTCTGGCGCCTGTGGAGTTGAGAGAACTCAAGGTGCAGTTGGACGATCTGCTGGAGAAAGGTTTTATCCGACCTAGTATGTCACCGTGGGGAGCGCCCATATTGTTTGTGAAGAAGAAGGATGGCTCAATGTGGATGTGCATTGATTTTCGCCAATTGAACAAAGCGACGGTCAAGAACAAGTACCCTCTACCCAGAATCGATGATCTGTTTGATCAGTTGCAAGGTTCTGCGGTGTATTCAAAGATTGATCTTCGTTCAGGGTACCATCAGCCTAGAGTGAGAGATCAGGATGTCGTGAAGACTGCTTTTTGTACCAGGTATTGGCATTTCGAGTTTTTGGTGATGCCGTTTGGTTTGACCAATGCGCCTGCAGTCTTTATGGATCTGATGAATCGGGTTTTCAGAGAGTTCATAGACCAGTTTGTGATTGTTTTCATTGATGACATCTTGGTTTATTCTAAGACTCCGAGGGAGCACAAGGAGCACTTGGGAATTGTCCTTCAGAGGTTGAGAGAACAGCAGTTTTATGCTAAATTATCCAAGTGAGAGTTTTGGTTGGATCGCGTTGTATTTCTGGGTCATGTCATTTCAGCCGAGGGGATTTATGTGGATCCCAGTAAGGTTGATGCTGTTCTGAACTGGGAGCATCCCAGAAATGTGTCTGAGATTCGCAGTTTCTTGGGTCTGGCTGGCTATCTTCCGTCGTTTCATCAAGGGATTCTCTAGTATAGCAAAGCCGATGACTCAATTGACCCAGAAGGATAAGAGGTTTGTGTGGTCTGAGCAGTACGAGAATGCCTTTCAACTGCTTAAGGAGAAGCTAACAACTGCACCTTTGTTAGCTCTGCCATCTGGTTCAGGTAGTTTCGTTGTTTGTTCTGACGCTTCGCTCAATGGATTGGGTTGTGTGTTGATGCAGAATGGACGAGTCATTGCGTATGCCTCGCGGCAGTTGAATCTGTTTTCGCAGCCTGACTTGAATATGAGACAACGTCGGTGGATGGAGCTGCTAAAGGACTTTGATTGTGAGATCAAGTACCAGCCTGGGAAGTCGAACGTAGTGGCCGATGCTTTGAGCAGGAAGGCTAGTGAGATGCTCGCTTGTTGTACATCTCTAAGGATCAGGAGCATCTTAACACTACGGGTTGGAGATTCTACCTGGCTGAGGATTGTGTGGTGGTTTCTTCTTTCCAAGTGGAGCCACAGGTTGTTTCTAGTATTCGAGCAGCTCAGAGGACTGATCCGTCTATCCACGAGTTGAAGTTGAAGGTCAGGGTTGGCGAACTTGAGGACTATTCTGTCTCTTCCGATGGTTGTTTGCGTTTCTGGGGCAGGTTGGTTGTGCCCAATTTGATTGATTTGAAGGACGAGATCCTTCGAGAAGTGCACTGTAGCAGACATAGTGTTCATCCTGGTGCACGAAAGATGTACCATGCGTTGAAGCCGCACTTTTGGTGGGCTGGCCTGAAGAGTGACGTTGCTGGTTTTGTCGCTCATTTTTTGAATTGTCTGATGGTTAAGGCCGAAAGGATGAGACCCGGTGGTCTGTTGCAGAGTTTGGAAGTGCCCCAATGGAATTTGGAGCACGTTGCGATGGATTTTGTGACGCATCTACCTCGTACCAGCAGAGGATGCGATGCTATTTGGGTGGTTGTAGACCGATTGTCGAAGTCTGTGCACTTCATTCCCTACGGTATGACCTTCTCGTTGAAGAAGATGGCGAAGCTGTACGTTGATTTTGTGGTCTGACTTCACGGTTTGTCTGTTTCGATTGTTTCAGACCGAGATCCAAGGTTTACTTCCAGGTTTTGGAAGAGTTTGCAAACAGCTTTGGGCACCATATTGGCTATGAGCACAACGTATCACCCCCAGACAGATGGCCAATCTGAGCGAACTATCCAGACGTTGGAGGATATGTTGCGAGCTGTTGTGTTGGATTTCGTCGGTAGCTGGCAAGACGCATTGTCTTTGGTTGAGTTTTCCTACAATAACAGCTATCAGGTGACGATTGACATGGCGCCGTTTGAGGCTTTGTATGGCAGGAAGTGCAGATCGCCAGTTTGTTGGAAAGAAGTGGGGGAGAAGCAGCTATCTGGCCCAGAATTTGTGCAGCAAATGAAGGATCATGTTGATCTAATTCGACAGCGGATGAAGGCTGCCCAGGATCGCCAAGCCAGTTATGCGAATAAGAGGAGTCGACCTCTCGAGTTTCAGGTTGGTGATCAAGTTTTTCTCAAAGTTTCTCCGTTTCGCGGTGTTATGCGCTTTGGACACAAGGGAAAGTTAGCCCCTCTACGTTGGACCGTATGAGATTGTTGAGAGGATTGGCCTTTTAGCGTATCGGCTGTTGTTGCCGCCAGAGTTGTCTTCTCTAGATGACGTCTTTCATGTTTCCATGTTGAGGAAGTACGAGCCAGATCTGTCTCATGTGCTTAGGACTAACGAGGTTGAGCTAGATCAGTCGTTGAGTTATCAGGAATACCCCTTGCAGATCCTTGGCAGAAAAGAGAAACAGATGAGAAATAAGACCATTCCGTTGGTTATGGTGCAGGGGAGCAAACATGGAAGGGAAGAAGCTACTTGGGAGCTGGAAGAAAAGATGCAGCGCGAGTGGCCGCATCTGTTTGAGTAGCTGTTGAGCTAAATTCCAGTAGTTTGTAGCTTTTGGTTGTATTTCTTCCCTAGTTGTTGTTAATTGTTTGCTCAGTTATCTTGAACTCTTGGCCATGTGTTAGACGAGTTCCTGTTTAGTATTCTACTGCTGTGTTGTGTTTTCAGAATTGTTGTCCGATTTTGAGGACGAAATCCTTTTTAGTGGGGGAGAAATGTGAGACCTGGAATTGTATTAAGAATAATTTGGCTGTAATTAATCGGTTTTTAGAGATTTCTGGTAGTTCAGATTTCTGTTTGTGAGTTTGGTTGGTATTTTCGGGTCAGATTTCACACTTGGAACAATTCTGGGAATTTTGGAATTTTTGAGTTTGAATCTGTTGACAGATTTGCTGACGTCATTTTTTCTGTTGCGCGTTGGCATAGCAATTTCTGACGTAAGCGTTGCTGTTGAAGTATCGGTTGAGTTAGCAATCAGATGTGATGACGTAAGGTTATCTGTTAGCTCTTGTGTTATTCTGGATATTGACAGCAAGTTTCTGTAGCGCGAAGGAAACGGTGCCGTTTTGGTAAACGCTTGCGGGAGAGATCTGTTGCCAGCGACCAATTTTCAAGCATTTAGCGTGCTGTCTTCAGACTTGCTGACGTGTGCGAAGCTACGTCGTATTATATAATTGAAACGCTGTCGTTTGGATAAGTTGGTGTGACGTCGTATTTGGTCTAGCGCTAGGGAGAGGTCTGCTCGCGTAAGGAGATATCTGTTGTGTATAGCGGGAGTTCTGGGAACAGATGTCAACGCTGTTCAACTCTCCTGTAGCGACCGCTGTTGTGTGCGTAGTGTGTTTCCAGCGTTTAGCGGTAGCGACCAGATTTGCTGACGTGGCATGGAATCTGTTATAGCGTAGTGCTTCAACCAGATTTGATTACGTGTCCTGAGCGACGCCGTTTTGTTAGCGCATGCGTTATCTTGTAGAGGGATCTGTTTTTTTTGGTGCATGAGTTTAACCAGATTTCTAGTGGGTATATATATGTTAGAAGCGTGGCCTTCTATTACTTCACCAGATCCCATACTTAGTAAAATTCTCTCGATTGTCGATCTCTGTTCTTGGAACCCTAAGTACTGTTCATCGTGAGTTTCTCCGGCGAATTCCCGTCGTTTTCGACCGTTGTTTTGGGCGTTTGAGGTAGCGTTGGACTCCTCTCGAGAAGCTCTTCCATTTTATACCACTTTTGGAGGCTGTGGTTGGCTAGTTGTGGAACGCGAAGTTGCTGCCCGATCGTGCGTTTTGTAGTGCAGGTTTTTAACCAGATTTCTCGGGATCCCTTTGTGGTAATTGTTGCGCAGTATTAAGGTACGGATCTTGAGCTTATGATAGTTGGGAAGTTGCATGAGATATTATGTGAAGCTGCTGGGATGTTTCGGTGAACATGGCTGTGTATTGCTTGCTGAGCATTTGTGTTTATGCTAGCTGTTTTATTGATGTGCATACACGCATCGTGGATGCGAGGGCGAGCGGCGATACCGCACTCTCATCTCCCTGCTGGGATCTGTTAGCCACCATGCGCCGAGTGGTTAACTACCACAGTTCATGGGCGAGGCAACGACAGGTTGAGTTGTTTGATGCATCTGGTATTTGGGTGCTGTGTCAAGGCGAGTGGCTCATTACCACACTTTGAACACAGCCCGTGGCCACTGATTCGTTGCAGATCTCGTGGAGCTATGTTTGAGTTCCTTGGCTCCCTTGTTGGTTGTAGCCTTCAGCTGTTATCCGGTGTCTCATGCATAGCATCTGCATTTTATCTTATGCATTTATTTTAGCTATTTCAGTTGCTCTCCGTACTGGGGTTTGACCCCATGTCCCTCTGGGGCTTGTTTGTTTTCCTTATTGTGTTGTTTTCAGGGAATCCAGGTTTTACAGCTGGTCGTGTTTTAACCCAGCTGGTGATGCCCCAAGAGGTGGTTGAGTATCACAATAGCGTATAGCATATTTATATGTATCAGTACAGTTAGCCAGGGGACGCCATGCGCTTTGTCGTTGTATTTTGTTGTTGGAGTCTGATGCATGTTATTGTTGTTGTTATGCTATACTGTTTGTTGTTGGCTGGTAGCCCGAGCTTGGTTGTTTTTATAACTGGGATATATTTTGCGTATCGCATTATTTTAAATTATATTGTTTTAAACCGTCAGGCCAAAAGCGAAAATTTTACCCGCTTTTTGATAGCTTTCGCATGTGTTGGTATGTTTTATCTCTGATGTGAGCACGAGGCCTTACATTTGTCACACTATTATCTCCTCAGATAGCATAGGAAATCCATGCATAAGGGCGAGCGATGAATCTTCGACAACGAAGCATCGAATCCTACATGCATCGGGACCTCACCGAATCCCGCCACCTGATGACCCCAACTGAGTCGATAAACGGGTCAAAGTGAGGCACTAATCATGTAGAGTCTAAATGATGTTTTGAGTAATAAGGACTAATCTGTACAACCAAGACCTCGAACTTAATCCACTCGACAAATGGTAACCATTTGGAAAGTCCGAACGAGGGTAGTTCGATAGATCACCAGGTCACTATCCATCTGCATGCTTAGAACATCACTATGTTCCCTACCAATGAAACGTGATACATCGCATCGCAGATGCTAGTCTCAAGCTCGGGCGGCCCTTATCCTCTTTTGGATGGTCCAATCGACTAGGAACATGTTTAGAATACACATTGACTATTAGATGTGTTTCATGATAGCCATCAAATCCATTATCACATCTAACATACACTATAGTGCATTCAAGTTCTTTATTCAACAATTGTAATCATAATAATGAAGATAAAGAATGCCATAAAACAATGCGAATTTCATAAATAAAGATCGTTTTACATAGAGTCAACAAGAGCCCACACGATACAAGTTGCCTAGTTGGGCACCTACTCTAACAATCTAAAGAATGCCATAAAACAATGCGAATTTCATAATAAAGATCGTTTTACATAGAGTCAACAAGAGCCCACACGATACAAGTTGCCTAGTTGGGCACCTACTCTAACAATCTTCCACTTGCCCTAAAGCCAACTACTCATGAGACGTAGTCCCATTACTTTGCGATGTTTTTCAAACAATGGTCCTGGCAAGGGCTTCATAAGTGGATCAGCAATGTTATCTGCAGAGGCGACTCTCTCGACTGCTATGTCACCTCTAGCCACAATATCACGGATTATGTGGTATTTCCTCAATATGTGTTTGGATATTTGGTGAGACATAGGTTCCTTTCCTTGCGCAACGGCACCCGTGTTGTCATAATACACCGGGACTGGAACAACTCCTTTAGGAATTACGCCCAACTCTTGGACGAAATTTCTCATCCAAACCGCTTCTTTAGCAGCAGCTGATGCTGCGATGTACTCAGTCTCAGTGGTTGAATCCGCGATGGTGTCTTGCTTGGAACTCTTCCAAGAGACAGCACCACCATTGCGCATGAATACAAATCCAGAGGTTGACTTCGAATCCTCCACATCATGTTGGATGCTAGAATCAGTGTAACCTTCCAATTTCAGTTCACCACCCCCATAGACCATGAACATATTCTGTCCTTCGTAAGTACTTAAGAATATCTTTCACAGCCTTCCAATGAATTTGGCTGGGGTTGGCTTGGTAGTGGCTCGTGACACTCAGAGCATATGCGACATCCGTTCTAGTCGATATCATACCATACATAATACTACATATTGCCGAGGCATATGGCACACGTGTCATACTCTCTATCTCCTCATCAGTTTTCGGACACAGACTTAGATAGAGTGACACCGTGGCACATAGGTAGGTGTCCTCTCTTGGACTCTTCCATAGAGAACCGCTCAAGTATGGTATCGATGTAGGTCGCTTGGGTGAGTCCGAGCATCCTTTTTGATCTATCTCTATAGATCTGTATTTCTATAATGTAGGATGCTTCACTCATGTCCTCCATCGGGAATCTACTAGACAACCATACTTTAGTTGACTGCAGTATTCCTACATCATTCCCAATGAGTAGAATGTCATCAACATAGATTACAAGGAAAGTCACAGCATTTTTAGCTACCTTCTTATATACACATAGCTCCTCGGGATTATTGATGAAACCAAATTCTTTAATTGTTTTATCAAATCCCAGGTTCCAACTTCTCGATGCTTGCTTGAGACCGTAGATCGATCTCTGAAGCTTGCATACTTTATGCTCACTTCCTACAGATGTGAAACCCTCAGACTGTGTCATATAGATCTCTTCCTTAATGTTTCTATTAAGTAACACACTTTTCACATCCATTTGCCATATCTCATAGTCATACCATACAGCTATGGCTAGTAGGATTCTAATTGACTTGAACATTGCGACTGGTGAAAATGTTTCATCATACAACACCTTGTTTTGAGTGTAACCTTTCGCGACCAGTCACGCCTTGTAGGTCAGTACCTTACCATCAGGCCCAAGTTTTCTCTTGTATATCCATTTACACCCAATAGGAACTATTCCTTCGGGAGGATTCACGAGAGTCCAGACTTGGTTCGAATGCATTGAGTCAATCTTAGATTGCATTGCTTCAAGCCACCAATTAGAATCAGCATCGGAAATTTCCTCCTTGAGGTTCTTGGATCACATCCAACAGTTTGATCACTTTGTTCATCTTCAAGGAGGAAACCATATCTAACAGGAGCCCTAGGACCCTTTCAGATCTCCTAGGTGTGTCCATATCAAGGATTGGCCCTTGAGGTGCGGGAGATTCACTTGGTACTTCAGTTGGTTCTCGAACCTCTTCGAGTTCTACTATCTTGCCTTTTTTATCAAGTAGAAATTCCTTTTCCAGAAAGGTGGTATTTCTAGAAACAAACACTTTTGTTTCATTGGGATAGTAGAAGCAGTATCCAATAGAATTCTTTGGATACCCAATGAAGTAGCACAAGATGGATCTGTTTTCCAGCTTATCTCCCACTGTCTGCTTCACGTAAGCAGGACATCTCCAAATCCTCAAGTACGAGTACTTGGGTGGCTTGCCCATCCATATCTCATACGGAGTTTTATTCACTGCCTTTGTGTGGACATTGTTCAACAACATTACCACTGTTTCGAGCGTATAGCCCCAAAAAGAGGTAGGAAGTTCAGTGAAGCTCATCATAGATCGAACCATGTCCATCAATGTTCGATTACGACGCTCCGCTACACCATTTAGTTGTGGTGTGGCCGGAGGGGTCCACTGAGAGGGAATCTCATTCTCTTTAAGATAGTCTTGAAATTCGGCACTCAAGTATTCTCCACCTCGATCGGATCTAAGTGTTTTAGTACTCCTTCCCAATTGATTTTCTACTTCAGCCTTGAACTCTTTGAACTTTTAAAAGGATTCAGACTTGTGCTTCATTAAGTACAAGTACCCATACCTAGAGTGATCATTGGTAAAGGTGATGAAGTAGGTGTGACCGAACTTAGTATCAATGCTAAGTGGGCCACACACATCAGTATGGATAAAATCCAATAGACCTTGAGCACATTCAAGCTTGCTCCTGAAGGGCAATTTTGTCATTGTTCCTTTGAGACATGATTCACAAGTTGGTAAGAAGTTAATAAGACATTTTAAACATGTATGTCAGGCCCCGTGCTAATCACTCACAATTAACACTTAAATAAGCGCATAAACACGGAAGCAAAAATCAGGGCTTAAAAATTTTTCAAAATCATTTGGGCCTGAACGTAAAAACATACATTCAAATTATCATACTAAAAATATAAGTTAACTCAAACTTATACAAACCAGGCAACAATAAATCTCAAATCTAAAATAAATCCCCAACACATAGAAACACTACACATCCCC
Organism: Dorcoceras hygrometricum; assembly: GCA_001598015.1. NCBI lineage: Eukaryota > Viridiplantae > Streptophyta > Magnoliopsida > Lamiales > Gesneriaceae > Dorcoceras > Dorcoceras hygrometricum. Next base: position 22,708 of record KV007834.1, read on the forward strand.
CGGTTCAGTACATATCATAACTATAACTGGGACTCATGGGAACGGGGGTCGACCAGCTGTACCACTGCTCTGACCAGCCTGGCTACCTGAAGATCCTGCAAGTGGGTGACACAGACCCAAGACACAAAAGCAGGAAGACAAAATACGAGGTCAAGCCTCAGTACAAAGAGCTATCAAAATAGCTAAACATGCAACATGCTATAATCAATGCTATGAATGCATGAGGGCTATCAAAGAGTAGGATAGCTAGAGCAGTCTACCAACTGGCAATTCAAATCAAGCCTCTATACCACGCACAGTCAATCAGCCGATGGAAATCATCGGTCCGTGATCATCGGGGCTTGTCAGCCCATCACAGCTCGGTGGTAGACACTCGGATCCGGTAGTCACCACTTCGATGATAGCGTTGGACTTTTCGGGCACGACTCAACAGTCGGCCAGTCACAACGTGGCACCCAATCAGGTCATCAAATCAATCTGTCATTCCAGGCTCAAGATGTATGCATGAATGCCATTCAATATCAATGTTCAATGCATACAAGGCATAATACGTGAAAGCAGTAGGCATAACTCAAACAATTCAGCAACTGATTCACGTAAACACATAGCAGCAATTTCACAGATTTCACAACATTGAATATAGTCATGTTCATGCTCAAAGCTGCTAAGGGCTGCTCAATCGTACCTCAATTCCACAAATTCTACCTCACAAGTTCAAACAGAGCACGGCAGAACTCACGACCAGCAACAAGCTCTCTCCCAAAAACTTCGAACGCTAGCAACTCTAAGCTTCCAGCTTCAGCGTTAACTCCAGGTCTAAAATGGGTAGCAATCGAAAGATATAAACTAGGGGAGTTCAGCGCCACCAAACTCACTCAAATAATCAGCGAAGAACGGCAGAAATCTAAGGAAGATGTGTTCGGGTGAACAGTAACTCGACGAGGGTTTGAATACGAAGATAAGAAATATCAGGTTCTCAATAATTCTAAGTGTCAATCAAAGCCTCTATATATATATATATATCTCAATTCCCCTCGTCTGCTGATTACCAATCCAGTCGACATGAATCAGTAGAGATCTTCCAGCAGGTTAAGAAATATCAGGTTCTCAATAATTCTAAGTGTCAATCAAAGCCTCTATATATATATATATATCTCAATTCCCTCGTCTGCTGATTACCAATCCAGTCGACATGAATCAGTAGAGATCTTCCAGCAGGTACTACCTTTCTCTTTCATTAAAACCAGCAGCAACAACCAGACGAGACATTCACAAGAAAACATCCCAAAACGACACCGTTCCAACTAACTCAAACGACGTCGTAGAGATTCACTAGCTGGTAACATCTATCGCTTGCAACACAACCAAAAGCTGGTAGCAGATCTCTCCAAACCAGCACCAGTCGACTGGTTACGCGAAACGCAACAAAACGACGACGCATCAACAAATCTAAACGACGCCTTAAGGTTACGTCAGCATCGCTACCACCAGCTGGTCATCCAGTCGCAACACATTCCTCACAACAATTCTCTTGCGGCTGGTACCAGACGCAACACTCAAAACACAGCGTTTCAACTTAACGAAACGACGTCGCTCTACTTCTACGACTGGTTCTTCAACTCAACATCTGGTCGCTTCTCTTCTCGCGCATCTGTTGATCCAGTAGTCAATACTCAAAACGTTGACTAACACGTGTCGTTCTCTCGATCACTCTCGTGCTAAAAGCCACGCCTGCCAGCAGTAACCTCTAAGATCGAAACGACAATGAATCATCTCTTCCGCTACAGTAACTAATTATAACGCGTATCGACTGGTTCCAATTCCCACCAGCTGCAAGCTACAGTAACGTTGACCAGTGTTGACTTTCTAAATTGCTGCGACTGGCTACAATACTTAGAGAAATTCGATAATTCAAATCTCGTGACTAATCCTTCCAAAAATCTTATTAATCACTAATACAATTTCTCAATCCTCACATTCTCCCCACCTTAAGAGATTTCGTCCTCGAAATCAAGGTAAACTCAGGGAAAAATTTATTCAAATCATCACAGAATAGAAACGGCTGATTCACGACACAGTATACTAGACACCATTCCCAAAACATCCAGGCCATACCAAAAATCACCGGATACAAAGCCGTAATTCATCTGATTAAATCCCAAGAATTCAAGATAACTGGGAAATTAACAAATAACAATTACGAAAAACACAACCAGAAACCGAAATCCGAAACAACGATTCATACAAACAGATGCGGCCATTCCTGCTGCATCTTCTCTTCCGGTTCCCAAGTTGCTTCTTCTCTGCCATGCTTGCTCCATTGGACCATCACCAACGGAACTACCTTGTTCCTCAGTTGCTTCTCCTTTCTATCCAGAATCTGCACTGGATATTCAACATAGTTCAAGGCAGAATCCAGCTCAACTTCGTCGGTTCTCAAAACATGGGAAGGATCTGGCTCATATTTTCTCAACATTGACACATGAAAAACATCATGCATCGCTGCTAACTCCTCGGGCAGCCTCAATCTATAAGCCAACTGTCCAATCCGCTCAACAATTTCAAAAGGACCAACGTATCTGGGAGATAACTTGCCTTTAAATCTGAATCGCATGACGCTCTTGAAAGGAGAAATCTTGAGAAACACACGATCGCCTACCTCAAACTCCAACGGTCGACGTATTCTATTAGCATGCTAGAGAAACGGTCTTGAGCAGCTTTCATTCTACTCCGAATCAAATAGATCTGATCCTTCATGTGCTGAACAAACTCTGGTGTAGAAAGCTGTCTCTCACCAACTTCTTCCCAACAAATCGGGGATCTGCACTTTCGACCATACAACGCCTCAAATGGAGCCATTCCGATAGTCACCTGGTAGCTGTTATTATATGAAAACTCAACCAAGGATAGCGAATCCTGCCAGCCACCGCCAAAATCCATTACAATTGCACGCAGCATATCCTCTAAGGTCTGGATAGTCCGCTCAGACTGTCCGTCTGTCTGTGGGTGATAGGCCTTACTCATAGCCAATCTCGAACCCATAGCTGCTTGCAAACTCTTCCAAAATCGAGAAGTGAACCTCGGATCTCTGTCAGAAACTATCAAAACCGGAACTCCGTGCAATCTAACCACATGGTCAATGTACAGTTTCACCATTTTCTTCATAGAGCACCTCACATCATAGGGAGAAATGGGCGGACTTCGAAAGTCTATCAATCACAACCCAAATAGCATCACATCCCCTGCTCGATCGAGGTAAGTGAGTTACGAAATCCATGGCGATGTGCTCCCAATTCAATTGGGGCACCTCCAAACTCTGTAGCAAACCACCAGGTCTCATTCTCTCGGCCTTGACCTGTTGGCAATTCAAACATCGAGCAACAAAACCAGAGATGTCGCTCTTCATACCTGCCCACCAATAGTGAGAATTCAAGGCATGATACATCTTCCTTTCACCTGGATGCACACTGTACCGACTACAATGCACTTCATTCATGATGGCCTCCTTCAAATCAATCAGGTTTGGGACCACTAATCTCTCTCGGAATCTCAAACAACCATCCGAAGAAACAGAGAAGTTGATGGTCCCGGAAATAGGATCACTAAGCAAATAGGAGTTCAGAAGGGGGGGGGGGGGGTTGAATGAACTACTTCGATTTTTCTATTTCAAAGTTCTTTTAAAAAGTTTGGATCTCAGTTATAATGCAAACTTCTCAGCCAACAAAATATGTGCGGAAAAAGGCCGATTGGTTTGTGAACAATGAAAAATGCGCAACAAAATATAAATGCGTAAATAAGAGATTGAGTCGAGAGTTTGTTTCTGGAAGTTCGGATATAAATATCCTACGTCTCCCCTTCTTCCTCCTCGGAAGGTAGCACTAAAAGACTTTGATGAGTGTAGCATTTCTACAAACACCCGCTCCCGTAACCCGCAGCTACGAGAACTCCTAGCGCTTTACAACACAACTTGACGTAGACTTCGCTGCTGGTTTACAATGTTTTGAACGTTTTACGAACTTCTTAAAAGACAGTTCGTTTACAGACTATATCAAATATATCAATGAGAACACGAATCAAGAGACTATAAATATCTTCTGGTATCAACAATGAACAACCAGAAGATTGACTCGAATGTTTTTCTAATGAAGATCGAACGAATAAGTTCTTCGAGTCTTGAGCTTTTTGAAATATCAACGAAGTGAAAGCTCTGTTTCAATTTTGGCAGCGTTACAGCAAAGATAATAAGCGAAGTGCATTCTTCAAAGCCGCTGCTGATATTTATAGGCTTCGACTGCAACGGTAACATTAACTCTCCAAAGGAAATAAATCCCATTTGAATTACTGCCAAAATAGTACACCGTAATCTCTGCTCCACTGCAAGGTCAAACGCTCATCCACAGAGCCAATTTGTCTTCTTTCCATTTTTGTGCAAGCATAGAGAAACGGCCACTGTACACTGTACTATTCACCCAAAATAGTACCTAACTTGTTTCCTTCATTCCAGGCAACTGTACGATCGAACAAATCTTTTCCTTGAGAGCAAATGATCGTATTTGAAATACTTTGAACTTGCGCCTGAAATTACTTTGGAAACCAGCACTAAAATCCATCGTCGTTGTCAAAAACATCGACTGGAAAAACGCTTGAAAGAATTCATCTGCTGATATGCATATGCGTTTTTCCATCTGCTGATTCCTTTCGCAAAAACGATGTCGTGTCAACTTAATCAAGTGA
>KV007835.1:24557-37414 GCA_001598015.1 Dorcoceras hygrometricum
TTTCACTAAAACGACGGCGTTTAGGAATCTCGCGCCAAAACCCGCTATGACTGGATTCACCAAAATGACCAGCTCTTACCACCAAACCAGCTCTTGCCCAAAATCTCAAAAATACGAAAATTCCCATAATTTCTCCAATTGCTATTACAGACCCGAACATGCAAACCAAACTTACAAACAGAGATCTAAATCACCAGAAATCTCTAAAAACCGATACATTCCAACAATTAAATCTTGATTACAAATCCAGGTCTCACAGTTTCTCCATCTTTCATCTTAATAGATTCATATTTCTGCTGGGCCACTGTAAGCTTGTTTTCCTTCGTCTCATCATTGCCCTCATAGATTTGTATTAGCTTCTCCCAAATCTCCTTGGCAGTGGTACAGGTTTTGATTTTGCTGAACATATTTTTGTCCAGCGTCTTGTAGAGAATATCCCGGGCCACATTGTCCAGATTTGCCTTCTTTTTCTCTTCATTGGTATACTCATGTCTCCTCTTTTCCACATATTCTGAGTGCACCGTCAGCGTCGCAAATGCTATGTTTATCTTCATAATTTTCATTGGACCATCAGTGATGACTGACCACATGTCATCATCTTGAGCAGCCAAATGCGCTTGCATTCTGATCTTCCAGTCATCATAGTCCTCCTTGGAAAACATAGGAATCTTGTTGTGAGAGGTAGACATATTGAAATATATAAATCACAAATAACAAACTGTTCAATACTGAGATAGCGCAGGCTCTGATACCAATTGTTAAGTTCAATATGGCTCGAAAAACAGGCCTAGGAGTTCAGAAGGGGCGGGTGTTGAATGAAATCCTTGGTATTTTTAATATTTTCGAAACCTTTAAAACGATTTTTACAAGCGCCTCGCTTAACGTAAATCCGAGTTACCAGATTTAAGGTATATCAGTCCCAAAAGCTGATTTCTCGGTTAACAGTAAATGTGCAGAAATAAACCGATTAATCAGTGAACAATATACGTAATAAATAAATGCAGTAATGTAAAAGTATAGAGTCAAGAGTTTGTTTATGGAAGTTCGGATATCAATATCCTACGTCTCCCCTTCTTCATTTTCAGGAAGGTTCCACTAGAAGGATTGATGAGTACAGCCTCTGTAAACACCCAATCACCGAGCCTCGCTCCAGGTGAACTCCTAGCAACACCAAACAACAAGAAGACGCAACTGCTGTTTACAAATATCTTGGTTTCTCGAACTGCTTCACACAGCAAGATCGTTACAGACTCAATATGAATATAACAGTGAAGTACAAGGTTTTTGTGAGTGCTGTAAATCTTCTGGTTTTAACAATAAAACTCGATTACACAAAGTAACCAAAATATGGACTCGAAGGTTAAAACTATGAAGTCTGGGTTGACTGTTCTTCGAGTTTGAGGCACTGGACTTTTGAGTATTTTTTCAATGAACACGTCCAGTGAAGGTATGAGCTTTTTTTTTCGTGAATGATGGCGTAGACATGCAATAAGCTCAAAAACGATGGAGACGATGAATGGCAGAGTGTTGGAGAGTGAGCGAGAGCTTCTTCAATTCAAATTTCAGCTATTTATACCCTTTAGCCAGAAGGATATTCTCCTATGCAAATCTTCAAAGAATCACGATTACGGTATGCAAAAGGCAATTTGCGCTTTGTCAGAGCCAGAATTGTCGTATTTCCATATTTGTGCAAACACCGTATAACGTCCTCTGTATACTGCGTGCTATTTACCCAAAATAGTACTGATGTTGTCTCCTAAATTCTAGCCATTTGTACGATTCAATCTTGTTAGGATAAAATTTATAGTTTTGGTGATAACAAAAATAAGAAAAGATTTGGACTTAACGAAGATAATCGAATAATCTTTTCATAAGATATCAAGTTGCTGACAACAGTTATCAGTTTGGATTTGAGATTTATTACCAGGTTACAGAGTTGATTTGATTCGGGTTCTGAGTTTTGGGTTATCGGATTAGGTATTCGGGTTATCGGATCAGGTATCTACTGTTGGAAGTGTTTTGAGAATGTTTGTTGCTGTCGACAGATATCGCTATTGGATCAGTAATGGTTGCTGAAAACAGACTTGAAGATTGTATTAGCGAAGATATCTACCAACAGACATCGTTATTGTATCGGGGAAGTTTTCTGCCAACAGATATCGAAACAGTGCAAGAGATGTTTGCTGACAAGTTTCGTTTTCGGTGTGTGAGGGCTGTTATGCACGCATCGTCCAATGTAAGTTCCTGCTTGAATTTGGTGTGTGTGTCTGAGGGTCCAGTGTAAGCAAGGTGGCTGCAAGTGTTTTTACATGTTCTTTTTGAAGAAAAGAGATGATCTTTCCACTTTTTACGCAAGTTGAGATACGGATTTATATTTAAAAATTTGTGTAAGCGCTCTTTACACAACCCGATAGATGCTTGTACATTCTTGTGCATCGGCTGTTATGCTTGTGTGCGTGAGCCTTTTTCCCGAAGGCTGTTGTGCAAGTATCTTTCCGCTTCTTGACTTCAACGTTGAAATCATAATACATGAATTCCCTTGCATGTGTGTGCGTGTGCCCCTCAGATTTTTATGTTGGGGGTGCCATCCTCCTTGCTGTGTGTATGATGCAGAGACGCGATGAGAAGCAACAGTGCTGTACTTTCCTCTTTCCTCCTGTGCATCCAGTCTGCTCTTATTGGAGTTAATTTCTTAAGTTTTTGTGAAGACAAATAAAAGAGATTGATCAGATCAGAAATGAATCAACCAGTTTGAGACAGAATATACTGTGTGGTTTATAGAAACCAGATCAGAGAATAACCAGGCTGATCAAGGACAAACCAGCTCAGGTACTTAGTTATGCTGGTTGAGGACTAAACAACTCTTGTAGTTCAGATAAGCCGGTTAAGGTTAAACCAGCCTAGAAATGCTTAGCTGGTGAAGGACAAACCAGTTCAGGAAATTCAAGCTCGGAAGAACAGAAACAGATTGACATTAGATCAGTTTTGAAGAGCAGAAATTTCAAACAGAACAGCGGGAACATTTTGTCTTGGAATTGTTGAGAGAACAACTAGGAGCTAAAGTGGTATGATGGATCTGGATAACAGATCCAGATCAGAGTTTTGAATTACACAAACCCTATTATTGTGTTTCTAATGTCTTTACGTAGTGTACAGATGTTAAGAACAACAAGTAGAGAAATCTGAAGAAAGCTGCATTGTCTAACGAGAAGTGATGAAAAGTCTGGTAGACATAAGTGGGAGAGATTTGGAATAAGTGAAGTCTGAAAGAGAGATCTGATTTATGTGATAAGAAGATTAAAAGAGAACATCGAATCAAAGAAGTCTGGTTCAGTTGATAGGAGAAGTCTGATCACATGATGAAGAGGTGAATTCTGATGAAGAGACCCGATGAAGAGATGAAGTCTGGAAGAGACCGATGAAGAGGAGAAATCTGGAAGACGATAAAGTCTGGTACGCTAAATAGAAGAATTCTTGAATCTGATAAAGAGGAGAAAACTGGAAGAAATCTGATGAAGTAATCAGGAGAGATCTGATGAAGAGTTTGACAGACGTAAGGATGAGAAATCTGATGAATGGAGAATTCTGATCAAATGTGTCTTCGTATGTTGCGTGAATTGTCGCGGGCAAAAAAGCGAAACGTTGTTGTGTCAAATATCAGATGTCAACAACGGTCAAAGGCATATGCAACAGCGGTAGATATAGAGCGACGTCATTTGGATTTAAGTAAGCGGGACTTCAAAGTGACGTCGTTTGATTAATGTGCACGACGTCGTTGAGCGAACAATTAAGCAGAAGCATATAAGATGTTGGACAAAAGATGTTGGACAAAAAGATGAAATCAGATGTTGAACGACGAACAGTTGATAGCTGATTCAGCAGTTGAACAGAAGACGTGGAACAGTTGAAGCAGATATGAGCGAAAGATCTTCGAACAGATGTAGACATTCAGTTGTGATGAAAAAGGCTGTAATAAATCAGTTGCTGCGCTAAAACGAAAGTAAATCAGTTGTTGCACTAAGATGAAGATAAATCAGCTGTAAGCGAACAACTGAAACAGACGGAACAGTAGAAAAGATCAGCAGTAGATGAGTTGCAAGCAGAAGCTGAACAAAGGCAAGAAAATCTGGATTCAACAGTAGATAAGATGCAAGCAGATGTTGCAAATATTCAATCAGCCGTAGCAAGCATTCATCAGTTGCAAGCATTCAATCGTTGAGATGCTGATAACAGATGTTATTATCAGATGTTGAACAGAAGATTAATTCAGCCGTGGAGAAGAAATTTTTGGACCAGCGATAGAGGCAGAGCGAACAGCTATAACGAAGAAGATTGAAATGAATCAGCTGACAAAGATGAATCTGACGTTGACTACAAGAAGAGCAGCTGATAAGATGTAATGCAAAAGTTGATATATCAGAGGTTGGCTGTTTAACAGAAGATCTATAACCTACGTTGATCAACAGGTACAACGAAGAGATATTATCAGATGTTGATCAATAGAGGCAAATCAGCTGTTGGAACAATTGAGAAGTCGCATGCTATCAGCAGTTGCAAAGAAAAGATAATGTCAGATGTTGAAAATATACAAAAGCTGATAACAGATGTTGATTAGTTGAAGAGAAGAGAAGCTGTTGGACATACGTTGATCAGCTGTTGGTACATCGAAGAGAAAACCTATCAGGCGTTGATTAAATGTGAAGAGAAGACAACAGCTGATGAGCAATGTGTGAACAAAGAAAGACAACAGCTGAGCAAACAGCTATTGAATCAGACGTGATAAAACAAACATTCAGGCGAAGCAGTTGATGTATCTGATATGAAGAGTTACTGGTACATGGAAGTCAACTGCTGAGCCTTCAGATCAATTCAGCTGTTGGAATCATTGACATATTCAGACGCAATCAACCGTTTAAAATGGAAAGAATCAATGGTTGAAATTGAGTCGTACAAATGCCTTAAATTGAGGAGACAAGACTAGTACTATTTTGGGGAAAATAGTACAATATACAGAGGAAGATTTACGGTGAGTGCCCAACTTGGAAAGACGACAAATTAGCCTTGACAAGCGCAGAAGGGATTTGAATCTATCTAACGGCTATACCTTTGAGGGAAAGCTATTTAAATGACGAGTATTGAAGAAGAAAGATGATTGACATACACAGAAACAGAAACAGAGAAAATAGAGTGGGAATAAAACATCACAGAGAGACGAAGCATGTCGACGGCAGAGTCTCAATCAGCTCTTTAGGAGCAATTCGCAGTTGTGTGAGATTTCATTATATACGAGAGTTATGCTTACACTGTATATCTCACACACACAGAGATTCATTCACACTTATGAGAGTTGAGCGAAACAGTAAAGTGAATGAATCTCAAACCCAATACAAAATCAGATCTCATCCAAGCACGAAGACGTTAAACTTTGTGTCTGTAGCCTTTCTTACAGAGGCATAAAACAAGTGATTGAGTGAATAGCCGAGGGCTGATGTAGAGTTCTAGGAGTTCGAATTTGGGAAGTGGGTAAGTCCCAAATTAGATTGGGTCTGCGGATCAAATTCTTCTAGTGGAACATTCCGAGGCGGAAAAAGGGGAGACATAGGATATTTATATCCGAACTTCCAGAAACAAACAACAGTGTATTGTATGCTTTACGATTTACAGTTTCCGTATACGCGTAATTTATTTAGCACTCGCATACCACATCTGATGGCACACATACACGCACATATCTGTTTGGCACAAACAGTGGTCACGCATTCATAACAGAAGGCACACTTGCACATAGCAAACAGATTTCATAAATGCACGATTGCATAATTATTTGTTTAACAGAATCTGTTTGCGTTAGTTTTAAAATTAGGATTCAGTTCTGGTGTTTTCCGCATGTTTTTATTACATACCAGATCTGTCTTCGGTGCTCTGCTATATGTTCAAGAACCCGAGGTATTGCACCTCTCATTGTAGCGCTGTTATATTTAACAGTAGCAGCGTGTTGCAAAAATTTTTTATGGATCAGATCTCACGCCCCTCCCTTATGTTATATTGTTTATTTTATTGCACCTCGAGATCTGATCCTTCGATCATAACAAGTGGTATCAGAGCAGGTTGTTCTTGAACGAGCATTTATTTTGAAACGCATGTGCTATTTGTTTTAAAATACTTTAAAGTTTTTGAAGAGCCTAGTTTATGAAGATTGGGAGAGGAATGATTTTTGATCTTCGGTTGATTATTTTGTCGAGCTGACACGGAATGCGCGAGTTCCGTGTGGATGCCAAGATTCTATTCTGGTTGAGCTGTTTTCAGCTTATGGGACGAAATAGGAGAAATGAAAGAAAAGCTGGAGATCTGTTATCGTTTTCTTTTCAGATCTGAATAATTTAAGCAAATTCAGTAGCACATGTTCTTATTTGAAACAAGTTTATTTAAGTGCTCTGATGTGTTTTCAACTTTCTATTTATGCGGAATTTGTATCTATGCTACAAATGATTTTAAGGTTTTAAAATGTTTTTGAGCTGAATGTATAAAGATAGGGAGAGTAATGATCTTCGAATTACAGAGTATTTTCCGAAAGAAAATGCAGCAATATTTCTTCTGACGAGCTGACACAGATCTCACATATCTGTGTGTATGCCAAGATTTTCAGATGAGGTTATGGGGACACGTCTGAAATGAAATAGGAGAAAATCTGTTATTCGTTTATTCTTAACTCTCGTCTGAATATATAAGCTAAATGGTAGCATACAGTTTGCTCTTTCAAAGTCCTATCATTCATGCATACGGTTGTTCCCAATTGTGTTTTCCAAAACCTGTTTTGATTTTCAAATCTAAAACTCCTGCTGTCAAGGTTTTTGTTGTGGCAGTGTAGGGAGAGCTTTGATTTAAAATATATCGGGAAGACCAGATTTCTAACCCTTTTTGATTCCCACAAAAAGGGAGAGAATTGTTAGATCATGCATTTGTTACTTGAGGTTTTGTGTAAATCAAAAGGGAGAGATTGATGGATCTGGATAACAGATCCAGAATCTGAGTTTTGAATTACACAAAACCTATTATTGTGTTTCTAATGTCTTTACGAAGTGTACAGATGTTAAGATCAACAAGTAGAGAAATCTGAAGAAAGCGGCATTGTCTAACGAGAAGTGATGAAAAGTCTGGAAGACGTAAGTGGGAGAGATTTGGAATAAGTGAAGTCTGAAAGAGAGATCTGATTTATGTGATAAGAAGATTAAAAGAGAACATCGAATCGAAGAAGTCTGGTTCAGTTGATAGGAGAAGTCTGATCACATGATGAAGAGGTGAATTCTGATGAAGAGACCCGATGAAGAGATGAAGTCTGGAAGAGACCGATGAAGAGGAGAAATCTGGAAGACGATAAAGTCTGGTACGCTAAATAGAAGAATTCTGGAATCTGATAAAGAGGAGAAAACTGGAAGAAATCTGATGAAGTAATCAGGAGAGATCTGATGAAGAGTCTGACAGACGTAAGGATGAGAAATCTGATGAATAGGAGAAGTCTGATCAAATGTGTCTTCGTATGTTGCGTGGATTGTCGCGGGCAGAAAAGCGAAACGTTGTCGTTTCAAATATCAGATGTCAAAAACGGTCAAAGGCATATGCATCAGCGGTAGAGATAGAGCGACGTCGTTTGGCTTTAAGAAAGCGGGACTTCAAAGTGACGTCGTGTGATTAATGTGCACGACGTCGTTGAGCGAACAATTAAGAAGAAGCATATAAGATGTTGGACAAAAGATGTTGGACAAAAAGATGAAATCAGATGTTGAACGACGAACAGTTGATAGCTGATTTCAGCAGTTGAAAAAAAGACGTGAGCGAACAGTTGAAGCAGATATGAGCGAAAGATCTTCGAACAGATGTAGACATTCAGTTGTGATGAAAAAGGCTGTAATAAATCAGTTGCTGCACTAAAACTAAGGTAAATCAGTTGTTGAGCTAAGATGAAGATAAATCAGCTGTAAGCGAACAACTGAAATAGACGGAACAGGAGAAAAGATCAGCAGTAGATGAGTTGCAAGCAGAAGCTGAACAAAGACAAGAAAATCTGGATTCAGCCGTAGATAATCTGGATTCAGCAGTAGATAAGATGCAAGCAGATGTTGCAAATATTCAATCAGCCGTAGCAAGCATTCATCAGTTGCAAGAATTCAATCATTGAGATGCTGATAACAGATGTTATTATCAGATGTTGAACAGAAGATTAATTCAGCCGTGGAGAAGAAATTTTTGGACCAGCGATAGAGACAGAGCAAACAGCTATGGCGAAGAAGATTGAAATGAATCAGCTGAAAAAGATGAATCAGACGTTGACTACAAGAAGAGCAGCTGATAAGATGTAATGCAGAAGTTGATATATCAGAGGTTGCCTGTTTAACAGAAGATCTATAACATACGTTGATCAACATGTACAACGAAGAGATATTATCAGATGTTGATCAATAGAGGCGAATCAGCTGTTGGAACAATTGAACAGTCGCATGCTATCAGCATTTGCAAGAAAAGATAATATCAGATGTTGAACATATACAAAAGCTGATAACAGATGTTGATTAGTTGAAGAGAAGAGAAGATGTTGGACATACGTTGATCAGCTGTTGGTACATCGAAGAGAAAACCTATCAGGCGTTGATTAAATGTGAAGAGAAGACAACAGCTTATGAGCAATGTGTGAACAAAGAAAGACAACAGCTGAGCAAACAGCTGTTGAATCAGACGTGATAAAACAAATATTCAGGCGAAGCAGTTGATGTATCTGATATGAAGAGTTACTGGTACATGGAAGTCAACTGCTGAGCCTTCAGATCAATTCAGATGTTGGAATACATTGAAATATTCAGACGCAATCAACCGTTTAAAATGGAAAGAATCAATGGTTGAAATTGAGTCGTACAAATGCCTTACATTGAGGAGACAAGACTAGTACTATTTTGAGAAAAATAGTACAATATACAGAGGAAGATTTACGGTGAGTGCCCAACTTGGAAAGATGAAAAATTAGCCTTGACAAGCGCAGAAGGGATTTGAATCTATCTAACGGCTATACCTTTGGGGGAAATCTATTTAAATGACGAGTATTGAAGAAGAAAGATGATTGACATACACAGAAACATAAACAGAGAAAATAGAGTGGGAATAAAACATCACAGAGAGACGAAGCATGTCGACGGCAGAGTCTCAATCAGCTCTTTAGGAGCAATTCCCAGTTGTGTGAGATTTCATTATATAAGAGAGTTATGCTTACACTGTATATCTCACACACACAGAGATTCATTCACACTTATGATAGTTGAGCGAAACAGTAAAGTGAATGAATCTCAAACCCAATACAAAATCAGATCCCGTTCAAGCACGAAGACGTTAAACTTTGTGTCTGTATCCTTTCTCACAGATGCGTAAAACAAGTGATTGAGTGAACAACCGAGGGCTGATGTAGAGTTCTAGGAGTTCGAATTTGGGCAGTGGGTAAGTCCCAAATTCGATTGGGTCTGCGGATCAAATTCTTCTAGTGGAACCTTCCGAGGCGAAAAAAGGGGAGACGTAGGATATTTATATCCGAACTTCCAGAAACAAACAAATAGCAAACATATTTCATAAATGGACGATTGCATCATTATTTGTTTAACAGAAATCTGTTTGCGTTAGTTTTAAAATTAGGATTCAGTTCTGGTGTTTTCCGCATGTTTTTTTTACATACCATATCTGTCTCCGGTGCTCTGCTATATGTTCAAGAACCCGAGGTATTGCACCTCTCATTGTAGCGCTGTTATATTTAACATAGCAGCGTGTTGCAAAAATTTTTTATGGATCAGATCTCATGCCCCTCCCTTATGTTATATTGTTTATTTTATTGCATCTCGAGATCTGATCCTTCGATCCTAACATGGTATAACAGACTAGCTGGAAGAACAGTTTGGGAAAAACCAGCTCAGAGCAAGGTTGTTCTACAGATGCTATCGGGTTACAGATATAAGTGATCAAAGACTGTTATCTGGATCAGTATAACAAAGACAAGAGAAAATCAGTTAAGAGCAGTTTGGATTTGATCAGCCTAGAACCATATTAGAAAAGAAGTTCAATGTACAGAGACCAGATCGAAAACCCAGCTGAGTAAAGACAACTTAGAAAATTGGATTTCAGATTGTTTCAAGGTTGATGTGATGTGTTGGACTTCTCTGTATCGATTTGTATTCGTTGGAACTACTTTGAGCTAATTCCAGATATGCAGAGATTTGGTTTGAACTGAAGATGGTGCAGTGTATGCTAAAAGGGAGATGCATTTATAAAGATGTACGTATATAGTACAAACATTTAATAGGCCGCAGGAATTACACTTTGGATACATTCGACGTGTTTACTGGTAACATTTATTACCGTTGTATCCAAAGGGTATAAATAGAAGAGCAGATCAACTGTGAAAAGGTTACCAGTTACGAAATCAACGACTTACGAACTTACAATATTTCAAGAGTAAAAACAGAGTTCATCTGTCGAACCAGCTCACAGCTAGTGACACACACTCACATAATGAAGCCCGAGGAGACCATGGCAGAATTTGATGAAAGGTTCAGCTCACTAGTGATTGAGCTGACTACAATTCCAAGACAGAGTCCATGCTCTACAAGCCGCAGATCAGCAGAGAAGCTGAGCAAGGATTCCATGTCCTTGTTCATTAAGAAATTCGGGAAATTTATGCGAAAGCATAATTCTAAACCCAACTCTTTTGATTCTCCTAGAAAGAATTTAAATTCTCCTTATGATGACAAGTGTTATAACTGTGGCAGGCCTAGCCATTTCATGGTATATTGCAGGATGCCAAAGCTGGATGAAAGAAGCAACCATATCGCAGCACCAGCAAAGAAAAGAAGGAAAAGAAAATTTATCATAAGAAGATAAAGGAGAAAGCGATGGTTTCTGAGGAGAACAAAATTGGATCGGCTGATTCAGATTCAGAGGAATCTATCTCAGGAACATCCTCATCCAGTGACAGTGATGATGAAGTATAGTTTCTCATGACCGATGACACTGATTAGGTATTCGATTTTTTCAATCTAGAATTTACACGTGAGGACCTAGTCACAACACTAAATGACATGATCCAAGAGTACAAGAAGCTTTCTCGATCATTCGAGGAAGTTAAAGCTGAAAGAGAGAGCTGTGCTACCAAATCTGAGTTGGTAAGCTCGAGCGAAATGCAAGCTGCTCTAAGTAAGCTTGCTACCGAGAATGATGAATGGAGAAGTAGTTCCTAGGATATGCTTAATGAGAATCAGCGGATGGCTGGTATAATAAGCTCCTGGACTAGGTCGTCTGCTTCTTTAGATAAACTTCATGGAGCTATGAAGTCATCCGGTGACAATCCGGATTGGGCTATGGTAGCTATGACAACAGTACTGCAGAGACCAATTGTACCCCACATCCGGATAGGACAGAGTTTAAAATCATGAACATTGTAAGATCTAGCACGGGACAACCTGAAGAGGGAAAATCATGCACGATTATTTTTATTGTTTAAGACTTTTATTATTCTTAGAAACCGTATGCAATGACCTACTATTATTGCTTCATTTATAAATTTTTTTATTATCTATCATGTAGGAGTTAGTATATAACGAAAAAAAATATTCCTAGTATTTTATTTTCCGCATTTATGACCTCTTTAAATTAAATAATTTAAGAAGTGGGGGACGTTACAGTTCGTATCGGAGCATGGTTTTGGTTTGGGTTGTGCCTACGGCTGACTGTAAGAAACTCAAGGAGTCTCGCCTCGAAGTCTGTAAGTCTTAGTGTTTGACTGCTTTATAAAATTGTCCAATTACTTCCAGTTTATGTTTATTATTTTGAGATATTGATGTGATTATGTCTTGAGGCTATATGTTTGCATATATTATTGTTTTTTTCTTTGAGACATTTCCAGTTGAAGGGTGACGCTGCCCTCTGGTGGGAAGGGGAAGAAAAGACAGTGGATGTGGACTCTATGACTTGGGAGGAGTTCAAGAAGATCTTCTATGACAAGTACTTTACGCCGGACGTACAGGCGCGGCTGAAGAGGGAGTTTAGGAACCTCCGACAGGGAGACATGTCTATGGCAGAGTATGTGAAGAAGTTCGACAGGGGTTGCCATTTCTCGCCCCTCATTGCCGATGATCCCGCAGAGAAGTTGCAGCATTTTTTGGATGGTATGAGCCCCGCTATTCGCAGGGATGTGCTGATGTCGGACCCTACAGACTATGCCACTGCATTGAAGAGAGCCTTTAGATCCGAGCAGACACTGAAGGATCTGCATGCTGAGGCGCAGAGAAAGAGGCCTTTCCAAGCACAGCACCATCAACAACAGCAGACCAAGAGGCCGTTCACTGGGCCACCTAGACCTCCAGGCCAGGGTCAGTATATAATATTTTAAGAAGTTATCCCTTTCTGCAATTATATTAATGAATGATCTTGTTAGGGACCTCGAGACCAGCGGCGAAGCCCGCTACTTCTGGAAGACCCGAAGGATAGCAGGCTCCAAGGCCCGTGGCTCAGACAGACAAACCCACATGCCCGACTTGTGGGAATCAGCATTTCGGGAAGTGCTTGATGGGAGCTGGGGTCTGCTTCAAGTGCAAGCAGCCGGACCACTTGCCTTTCGAGTGCTCGCAACTTAAGAAGCCTACCACCGGGAGATTTTACGTGATGCAAACAGAGGAGGCTGATCCAGACACTACGCTTATCACAGGTAACCTTGCGCTTACGTTATGAATTTTGAGGATTTAGGTAGTAGACCTGTGATATTATTGAATAGGAGTGAACCTGATTTATGTATTGTGTGATTAGTGTCCTATGCATGTGTTATTTATGCC
>KV007836.1:11215-30972 GCA_001598015.1 Dorcoceras hygrometricum
TCTCTATCTCCTCATCAGTCTTTGGACACATAGACTTAGATATAGTGACCCCGTGGCACATAGGTAGGTGTCCTCTCTTTGACTCTTCCATAGAGAACCTCTTAAGTATGGTATCGATTTAGGTGGCTTGGGTGAGTCCGAGCATCCGTTTAGATCTATCCCGATAGATCTGTATTCCAAGAATATAGGATGCTTCACCCATGTCCTTCATCGAAAATCTACTAGACAACCAGACTTTAGTTTATTGCAACATTCCTACATCATTCCCAATGAGTAGAATGTCATCAACATGAAGTACGAGGAATATCACAGCGCTTTTAACTACCTTCTTATATACACATAGCTCCTCGGGATTCTTGATGAAACCAAATTCCTTAATTGTTTCATCAAATCTCAGGTTCCAACTTCGCAATGCTTGTTTGAGACCGTAGATCGATCTCTGAAGCTTGCATACCTTATGCTCGCTTCCAACAGATGTGTAACCCTCAGGCTGCGTCATATAGATCTCTTCCTTAGTGTTTCCATTAAGGAACGCAGTTTTCACATCCATTTGCCATATCTCATAGTCGTACCATGCGTCTATGGCAAGTAAGATTCTAATTGACTTGAACATTGCGACTGGCGAGAAGGTTTCATCATAGTCAACACCTTGCCTCTGAGTGTAACCTTTCGCGACCAGTCGTGCCTTGTAGGTCGTTACCTTACCATCAGGACCAAGTTTCCTCTTGTATACCCATTTACACCCAATAGGAACATTTCCTTCGGGAGGATTAACAAGAGTCCAAACTTGGTTAGCATGCATCGAGTCTAACTCAGACGGCATTGCTTCAAGCCACAAATTAGAATATGCATCGGAAATTGCCTCCTTGAAAGTTCTTGGATCAGATCCAACAACTTGATCACTTTGATCATCTTCAAGGAGAAAACCATATCTCTCAGGAGCCCTATGAACCCTTTCGGATCTCCTAGGTGCGACCATTTCTGGTACTGGCTCTGGAGGTGCAGGAGATTCACCTGGTATTTCGATTGGATCTCGAACCTCTTCGAGTTTTACTATTTTTCCCTTTCTATCAAGTAGAAATTCCCTTTCCATAAAGGTGGCATTTCTAGAAACAAACACTTTTGTTTCACTTGGATAGTAGAAGTAGTATCCAATGGAATTCTTTGGATACCCAATGAAGTAGCATAAGATGGATCTCATATCCAGCTTATCTCCCACTGTCTGCTTCACGTAAGCAGGACATCCCCAAATCCTCATGTATGTGTACTTGGGTGGTTTGCCCATCCATATCTCATATGGAGTCTTATCCACTGCCTTGGTGTGGACATTTTTCAACAACATTACCGCCGTTTCGAGCGCATAGCCCCAAAACGAGGTAGGAAGTTCAGTGAAGCTCATCATAGATCGAACCATGTCTAACAGGGTTCGATTACGACGCTCCGCTACACCATTGAGCTGTGGTGTGGCCGGAGGGGTCCACTGTGCGAGAATCCCATTCTCTTTCAGATAGTCTTGAAATTCAGCACTCAAGATTTCACCACCTCGATCGGATCGAAGTGCTTTAATACTTTTGCCTAATTGATTTTCTACTTCAGCCTTGAATTCTTTGAACCTTTCAAAGGATTCAGACTTGTGCTTCATCAAGTACAAGTACCCATACCTAGAGTAATCATCGGTAAAGGTGATGAAGTATGTGTGACCATATTTAGTACCAAGTGAGTCGGCAAATGGGTCAAAGTGAGACACCTATCATTAGAGTCTCAATGACGTTTCGAGTCATGAGGACTAATCAGTACAACCAAGACCTCGGACTTATCCACTCGACAAATGGTAACCACTTGGAAAGTCCGAATGAGGGTAGTTCGATAGATCACCAGGTCACTATCTATCTGCATGCTCAGAACATCACAATGTTCTCTACCAATGAAACATGTTACTTCGCATCGCAGATACTAGTCTCAAGCTCTGGCGGCCTTATCCTCATTCTGACGGCCCAATCGACTAGGACTAATTCAGAATACACAATGAATATTAGATGTGTTTCATGATAGCCGTCATACCCACTATCACATCTAACATACACTATGGTGCATTCTAGGTCTTTATCCAACACAATTGTTAACATTATATAAACATAATGAAGATAAAGAATGCCACAAAAAAATGCGAATATCATATATAAAGACTGTCATATACAATAGTCTATAAACCCACACGCCACAAGTTGGCTAGTTGGGCATCTACTCTAACAGAAACCCTTACTGTTCACCGAGCACTATTTCTCCGATTTGTCATCGATTCCCGCTGTTGTTTGGAGCAAGGTGGGTGGCACTGAGCTCGTATCCCTTAGCTCTTTCGATTGTTACAAGTTAGGAGACCTGAGTCGACGTGTGGAAGGAGCGTGAAGGATTTACAGTGTTCGAAGATTTTCGCAACAGTGAACCCGAGAGTTTTTCAGTTCTTCTGAGCTTCTGGGTAAGTGATTCCTTGCTGTTTGAGCTTAATTTTAGCTGTTAGAACCTTTGTTTAATGGTCGAACTAGATTTGAGTTCTTGACCGTAGGCAGCGAACTATAGGAGTTCAGATTTGAGCTAAGTTATGAGATGCCTTTACAGATTTGAGTTCCCAGGAAGTTCCTGTTGTGGTTGTCGAGACCATGACGAAGCAGACTTGAGTAGGATGAGGTTGCCATGACCTGGTGAGATCTGTTGAGGTATAATGTGAGATTTGAGTACGAATTGAGCTTCTGTTAACAGCTTTGGGCATAAGCGTGTTAGTATTTTGAGGCATGAACTGTATTCTGTGAATTCTGTGATTTACGTGAACAGATTTGGCTCAATGTATGATCATTCTGTTCTGTTTTACGTGAATTATGCTTGATTAAATCATATTTTAATTTAATGGAATTTCATTGCATGCTTCTTGAGGCCTGAGATTTGATTGATTACCGATTGAGAGACCACATTGTGACCGACCCGACAGAGGTGTCGTGCCTGAAAGGCACAATGCTATCATCGGAGTGGTGACCGACTGATTTGTCGTGTCTGAATATCACCGAGCTGTTATGGTTAATTTGAGTGGCCAGACCTGAATATCACGGATCGATGATTTCCCCGGCTGATTGGCTGTGCGTGGTATAGAGGCTCGCTTGTTGTTGCCAGCTGACTCGTTGGCCTAGATGACCGATTCTTTGACAGCCCTTATGCATTTCATGTTTTAAGATACTGCATGTTTATGATTTGCTGTTGTCTTAGTGCTCTTCGTACTGAGGTTTGACCTCGTATTAGTTTTTCAGTTCTTCTGAGCTTCTGGGTAAGTGATTCCTTGTTGTTTGAGCTTAGTTTTAGCTGTTAGAACCTTTGTTTAATGGTCGAACCAGATTTGAGTTCTTGACCGTAGGCAGTGAACTATAGGAGTTCAGATTTGAGCTAAGTTATGATATGCCTTTACAGATTTGAGTTCCCAGGAAGTTCCTGTTGTGGTTGTCGAGACCATGAGGAAGCAGACTTGAGTAGGCTGAGGTTGCCATGCCCTGGTGAGATCTATTGAGGTATAATGTGAGATTTGAGTACGAATTGAGCTTCTGTTAACAGCTTTGGGCATAAGCGTGTTAGTATTTTGAGGCATGAACTGTATTCTGTGAATTCTGTGATTTACGTGAACAGATTTGGCTCAATGTATGATCATTCTGTTCTGTTTTACGTGAATTATGCTTGATTAAATCAGATTTTAATTTAATGGAATTCATGCATTCTTCTTGAGCCTGAGATTTGATTGATTACCGATTGAGAGCCACATTGTGACCGGCCGATAGAGGTGTCGTGCCTGAAAGGCACAATGCTATCATCGGAGTGGTGACCGACTGATTTGTCGTGTCTGAATACCACCGAGCTGTGATGGTTAATTTGAGTGGCCAGACCTGAATATCACGGATCGATGATTTCCCCGGCTGATTGGCTGTGCGTGGTATAGAGGCTCGCTTGTTGTTGCCAGCTGACTCGTTGGCCTAGATGACCGATTCTTTGACAGCCCTTATGCATTTCATGTTTTAAGATACTGCATGTTTATGATTTGCTGTTGTCTTAGTGCTCTTCGTACTGAGGTTTGACCTCGTATTTCTTTTCCTGCTTTTGTGTTCTTTGGTTCTGTGTTACCCATTGCAGGATTCGCAGGTAATCTGGCTGGGCAGAGTGGAGCTTCAGCTACCCGTTTGGTTGAGTCCCAGTTTATTTGTATTATGTATCGAACTAGGAGATACCCTGAGTTTCTATGTATTTTGGGGACCTGTTAAGTGAGTTTGCTGACTACCTATTTGTTATTTGGATTTTGAGTAAATCCTATTTTGAGTATGAATATTTTGAAACGAATGTTTTATTGTTAAGGCCCAAACTTATTCGAAAATTTTAAGCCCTATTTTATGCTTCCGCGATTATGTGTTTAATTGTATTACTAATCTTTGTTGATTAGCACGGGAGCTAGTTAAAGGAAAACCAGCTGGACAAGATATTCAAGAGCAGATCAAGGAATTAGGGACTCTATCTAGCAAAGTCATGAACAGTCATAAAATGGGAAGGAACTATGCTAGATAGAGGAACTATAAGCTTTGAAGATGACGAAGATCAGATCAAGAGTGGTTGCGAACGAGAGGAGAAGATGAGAGAATTGAAGGCTCAGTAAAGCAACCAAATCGAAGTAAGGACCAGCTCAGTGCAAATCAGAACGTAGAAAAGATGGCAAGCTGGTTAAGGTCAAACAGGCTTAGATAGCATGACAGATGCTATCAAATCTACGAGCAAAGAGATTTTAATACAATGCTATACGACAAATGCTGTTCAGTATTCAAATCAACTTGCTTGTATTGTCTTATCAAGTACAGTGCTCACGTGCTTAAAGTGAGTAAAAGCCTACGGTGCATTTAAAGACAAACGACGCAAAGTACAACAGTGTCAGAAGACTTTTCAAACGACTACAAATTTGTGTCAAACGGGTATAACTCCGCATCAGGCTATATATAGAGCACAACACATGCAAATGAGTGAGATGAGCATGCTGAGAGAAGTGAATTCGAAAGGTATTGTGCAAACCAAAATGTAAAAGAAGAAGGCAAAACCCTGGGAAGACATCGAAGAACCAGCTCAGACAGGAGCACTTCCCAGTGTGTGAGATTTTCAACTTGAGAGATCACAATATACACTGAAAATCTCACACACGATTCACTCATATATTTTGAGAGAGATGATTAGATTATTTGAGTGAATCAAAAACAAAAACGACTTCCATTGTAGTCTTTGGACAAACACGTTAAACAACTCTAGTTGTCTTTCACACTGAAACGTTAAAGAAGTGTGTGTAGCCTTTCTCACAGAGGCGTAAAAGAAGTGAGTTAGACACACGCATCTTGTGGGCTGATGTGCAATGGTGTGGCTAGGAGTTCTTACGGCTGCTGGTCGTAGGAGTGGGTTGCAGCGAGGGTCG
Source organism: Dorcoceras hygrometricum (assembly GCA_001598015.1). Taxonomy (NCBI): domain Eukaryota; kingdom Viridiplantae; phylum Streptophyta; class Magnoliopsida; order Lamiales; family Gesneriaceae; genus Dorcoceras; species Dorcoceras hygrometricum. The sequence continues at coordinate 16,692 of KV007836.1, forward strand.
CTGTAATCAAAGCCTTCTAGTGGAATCCTTCCCGATTGTGGAAGAAGGGGATACATAGGAGATTCAGCTCTGAAATTCCATAAACAAATTGCAACGTATTTTCTTTACAGCGTTACACACTTACATTCACGCATTGCATATTTGTTGACTTTGCCTAAAACTGTTTGAAAGAGATTTCGATTATAAGAGTTCAATTTGAGTTGTTTCGCATGATTTTAACTCATAACTCAATTTGTATCTTCGTGCACTAACATTCAAGAACATTGAGCTATTGCAGCTCAAGAACTAAAGAAATCAGACCATGTGTGCTAAACCAGATCGCAAAGTAGCTGGTAATCTGGACCAGCTTGCAGAGCTGTTGGTCCAGATTCACTCTGATCTGGTTTTGTAGTTGCGTGCTATTTTCGAACTTGTAAATTTTTTAAAATGCACATAACTTACGGGGTTGGTGTTTAGGCTGTGTGAGAGCTTACGTTACTTGTGGAAAAACTCACGGACACCCCCTGTATTTCGATCCTAACAATTGGTATCAGAGCAGGTTGTTCTTGAATAGTGCATTCTTCGAAAAATATTTAAACGATTTTAAAATTTTTGTCTGCTCTGATAGTCTTTCGAAATCTTTTCTATAATACAATTTTTAAGGCTTTCAAAACTAATTTTATATGGATAGGGGGAGGAATGCCTATTGAATTACAGAGCATTTTCTCGAAAGGAAAGTGCAACAATATCTATTCCGACAAGCTGACAAATTGCACGAGATCTATGGACTCCAAGATCTCTAGGGCTGGCAAGGCTATGTCCTAGGGAAAAATGGAAGAAATTCTATAAATTGAATCTTTTATTGCTCCTGTGGTCTAAATAAATGAGAACTTTTGAGTAGCATACACTTTGTCTTCAAAATCTCATGCATATATTCTCTTTCAAATTTCGTCCCTCCGAGAATGATTTTGATTTTAAAATAAAAATTACCCCGTGCTATGTTGAGGGGGAGTTTTGCTTTAACTCTTAATGGGAAGACTTGATTTCGAAACCTTTTTGATTCCCACAAAAGGGGGAGAAATATTTTCAAGCATTAACTCTTGCATATGTTTATCCAGATTTTGTGTAAATAAAAAAGGGAAAGATTGTTGGATCTGTTTTTACAGATCAGAATCCAAGTTTTGATTCACACAAGATCTATTATTATTGTACTAATCTACGTGAAATGCGCAGCTTGCTAAGTCTGGAGTAGGCCTAAAGATATCCAAACTGGAACAGTAAGGGGATGACTGAGCTGAACTGGTCGAAGATATATAGCTGGAACTGTAAGGGGACGCCCAAGCTGGTACATCAGTTTACTTCCAGAACTGCAGGGAACACTAAGCTGGTTCACCAGTCTTGGCGCAGGAGCAGCACGGAGATCAAGTGCAATATAGAGAAGAGCAGAGTTGTTGAAACGCAGATCAAGTGCAGAGTATAAGGATAGTGATTGAGTGCAAAGCTGAGTACAAGCGCAGCGATCGAGTGCAGATCAGATCACTGGCGCAGTACGAAGAACTTAGTTGAGCAACCAGTTGAAGGACCAGTTGGGAGGTCAGCTGAGACATGAGAGCTATTTCAAGAAGAGGCTGAACAAGCTTGAGGAGACCTCCGTAGATGGATATTAGGAATAATTTGTATGTCGGGGGTACTCGATCAGCCTCAATTGAGCCAAGCTGGTATGGATAGATGCGAGCTGGATGGGCACACTGCCACAGCTCAGCATTGATCCAGAAGAACTCTGAAGCAGACCAGCTTAGAGAACAGCTCAAATGAAGAGTCTTCTCAGATATAGGGAGCAGGTTAGAAACCAGCTAGTTAAGGACAAACCAGCTGGACAAGATATTCAAGAGCAGATCAAGGAAGTAGGGACTCTATCTAGAAAAGTCATGAACAATCATAAAATAGGGAGGAAATTTTCTAGATAGAGGAACTCTAAGCTTGGAAGATGATGAATATCAGCTCAATAGTGGTTGCAAACGAGAGGAGAAGAAAAGAGCATTGAACGGCTCAGTAAATCAACCAGCTCGAAGTAAGGACCAGCTCAACGCCAAATCAGAACAGAGAAAAGCTGGCAAGTTGGTTAAGGTAAACAAGCTCAGATAGCATGAAAGATGCTATCAAATCTACGAGCAAAGCGATTTGAATACAATGCTATACGAAAAATGTTGTTCAGTATTCAAATCGACTTGCTTGTATTGTCTTTTCAAGTACAGTGCTCACGTGCTTAAAGTGAGGAAAATCCTGCTGTGCATTTAAAGACAAACGACGCAAAGTATAACAGTGTCAGAAGACTTTTCAAACGACTACAACTTTGTGTCCAACGGATATAACTCCGCATCATGCTATATATAGAGCACAACACATGCAAATGAGTGATATGAGCATGCTGAGAGAAGTGATGTCGAAAGGTGTTGTGCAAACCAAAATGAAAAAGAAGAAGGCGCAACCCTGGGAAGACAAACGACGCAAAGTATAACAGTGTCAGAAGACTTTTCAAACGAAAACAACTTTGTGTCCAACGGATATAACTCCACATCAGGCTATATATAGATCAAAACACATGCAAATGAGTGAGATGAGCATGCTGAGATAAGTGAAGTCGAAAGGTGTTGTGCAAGCCAAAATGTAAAAGAAGAATGCACAACCCTGGGAAGACATCAATTTGTGGCATGAACTTTTACGACATGTCAATTTCAACACATTGAAAAGACTATTTAATGTAAATGCATTAACTGCATTTAAAAGGAATCCACAAAAAAATGTGAGATTTGTGTTGAAAAGAAATTGGCTAAGGCTCCATTCCATTCAGTAACAAGAAGTACAAAGCCACTTGAATTAATTCACACCAATGTATGTGATTTAAAATTTGTGCAAACTAGAGGTGGCAAAAAGCACTTCATAACTTTTATCGATGATTGCACGAGATATTGCTATGTTACTTATTAAGAAATAAGGATGAATCAATAGAAGCATTCAAGAATTAAAAGAATGAAGTTGAGAATCAATTGACATCCAAAATCAAAATGATTCGAAACGATAGAGGTGGAGAGTATGTCGCTCCGTTTGAATAATTTTGTTCAAACTCTGGCATAATTCATCAGAGCACAACACCATAATCGATGATTGCACGAGATATTGCTATGTTACTATTAAGAATAAGGATGAATCAATAGAAGCATTCAAGAATTAAAAGAATGAAGTTGAGAATCAATTGACATCCAAAATCAAAATGATTCGAAACGATAGAGGTGGAGAGTATGTCGCTCCGTTTGAATAATTTTGTTCAAACTCTGGCATAATTCATCAGAGCACAACACCATAATCACCTCAATATAATGGGGTTGCAGAATGCAAAAATCGAACTCTAAAAGATATGATGAATGTTTTGCTTATAAACTCTGGCTTAAGTCAAAACCCGTGAGGGGAAGAAATTTTGTCTGCAAACCACATTTTTAAGAAGATACCACACAAAGGTAAATATGAAACTCCTTATGAGTTATGGAACGGTCGAAAATCATCTTACAAATACCTTAAAGTGTGGGGGTGCTTGGAAAAAGTAGAAATACCTAAGGCAAAGCAAATCAAGATAGGCCCTAAAATAATTGCCTGCATGTTTATAGGATATGCACGCAATAACAGTGCATATCGCTTCTTGGTTCACAAGTTAGAAATTTCTGATATTAATGAAGGAACAATCATGGAATCAAAGAAAGTTGTATTCTTTGAATACAACTTTTCCTGTAAATGAAAGAAATATGGATCTACCAAGAGACCTAATGAAACAACGGTTGAATCCTCCGAACCAGATGAACCTAGACGCAGTAAAAGAGCAAGGATTGAAAAATCAATTGGTCCTGAATTCCTAACATACATGTTAGATGATGAACCCCAAACCATTCAGGAAGCCTTGTCTAATCCAGAAGAACCTTTCTGGAAAGAAGCTATACAAGATGAAATAGATTCCATTATGCATAACCATACCTGGGAGTTAACTGATCTTACCCTGGGTTGCAAGCCTTTAGGATGTAAATGGATCCTTAAATAAATATAAATAAGATGGATCTGTAGACAAATACAAGGCTTGTTTGGTTACTAAAGAATTTAGACAAAAGTAAGGGTATGACTTCTTCGATACGTATTCTCCAGTCACCATGATTACATTCATTCATGTTCTCATTGCTATTGCAGCATTGCATGACCTTGAGATTTATCAAATGGATGTGAAGACTGCATTTTTGAATGGAGAACTCGATGAAGAAATTTATATGGAATAACCCAAATAGTTTGTTATACCCGGACAAGAAAAGAAAGTATGTAAATTTGTTAAGTCACTATATGGACTAAAACAAGCGCCAAAACATTGGCATGAAAAGTTTGACTCTACGCTGAATTCAAATGGATTTAAAATCAACGAATATGACAAATGTGTTATTCGGATCGAAAACAATCTTGGGAGTTCAGGGGGGTGGTGGGTGAATGAACTCCTTTGCTAATTTTTGTTTTAAAATTTGTTTAAAAAATTTTACAGCTCGAGCAAACCTCCAGCCGAGTTACCAGCTAGGAGGATTCTCAGTGATTGTTGTTTTCTCGTGTAATAAAAAGATTTTATGCGGAAACAACATGATTCAACAGTGAACAATTTAATCTAGTGCGTGAATGCAAAAGATATAGGGATGAGAGATTTGTTTCTGGAAGTTCGGAGCAAATTCTCCTACGTCTCCCCTTCTTCCTCAATGGGAAGGATTCCACTAGAAGATTTGAGTTAAACAACCCTTTGAACAAACCCGATCCCGTAACCAGCAGCCACGAGAACTCCTAGCAATCAACCAACAAATCCAACCCGCGATCTGGTTCGCAATACAAACACTCAGCACTAAGCTGGTTGTGCTAATCTAGCACTCTACACTCTCTGTTTATGATTTACAAAGAAAGCTCAACACTACAGAGTGTGTGTCTATAAGAGTGTGTGACACTAGAATTTGAAAGAAACTATTTGTGCGTGTGTCACTTGTTTGAGCTTGTTCAAGATGAACTCTGCTTTTGCTTGTGAAGGCTGGTTAGATCGTAAGTTTGATTTTTGTTCTGTTGTAACTGTGACCTCTTCACAGCTGCTCTTCTCTTCTATTTATACCCTTTGGATATAAAGGTAATAAATGTATCCAGTAGACGCATCGAGTGATTCCAAATTGATCTACTTGCGGCATCTTAAATGTTTGTACAATAAAAGCACATCTTTAGTAAATGCATTGCCCTTTTGAGCAACTCTGCGCCGTCTTCAGTTTGAACCATATCTCTGGGTCTCTAAATTTAGCTCAAATTAGTTCCAACGACTAAACATCATTGCAGAGATGTCAAATGTTTCAAATCAAGTTGTACATAGATTCAAATAGTCCAAAATTCAATTTGCTAAGTTATCCTCGACTTAGCCGGGTTCTCGATCTGGTTTCTGAACATTGATCTGCTTTTCTTGATCGGGTTCTGAGCTTGATTAAATCCAGTCTGCTTTGAAATATTCTGCTCAAGTCTTTGTTTTGTACTGATTCTGATAGCATTCTTTGTATGCTCATATCTTCAGTATAATATTACTTGTGAAATCTTTCTTCTTCGAACTGGATTACTTAACTAGTCTTCCAGCTGGTCTATTATGCCACTTATCTTTGCCACTGCGATCTGTTCTCACAGCTGTAAACCACTTTTTCTTGCTCTTCAATTCAGTGCTCTCTGCTCTTTGGTTTTCTCAATTGAACTGGTATCTACATGTCCTAGTACCCAGCTGGTTTGTAACGCCCAGAAACATTTAAGTCCACAATTAGAAAGTTTAAATAATTGAGAGATCTATTTGAAATGCTATTGTTAATCAGCTTTCGTATAGTTGATCTTCAGATTTGAGACACGGTTGCAAAAGCTGTCTAGACAAGCCGATTTATTTCCCCTTTTTGAATAAAAATGGTTCGGTTTGCATCTTTTAGTGTTATTAAAAAAAATTAGAGTAGCACATTTTAAATATTTTTAGCACTTTTAAAAGAACATGTGTTCTCTTATTAGATTTCAGGTTTCATATAAAAACTGTCGAAACACTGCATACTCATTTCATTCTCAAATATTTTACTTTTTACAAACGGTGCTCTCTACAAGAAAACCGAACAAAGTTTTCAAAACTTTTCACGGGAAGTGATCATACTGTTTGTTGATCCGAGCTGAAACCGCTTACTATAACTGTTGTCGCAGATTAAGGCAAGTAAACTCTGTTTCTTGCTACAATCTTGAAAGTATATATTGTTTCTGCTGCATGTTTGTATGAGTTTTAAAGGTTTGAGAACTGAGTTTAGATGTTCTTAAAAACGCAGAAATAAGTAAGATGTTTTGAATAGAAAGTATGTGTTTGCAGATATTTGATTCAGAAAAATTGTTAGAAAATGTTTGATGATGTTGTTCCTGTTTCTTCCTGAGTTTTCTGGGATATTATTCAAAGCAGCTCACATGCAGCTTACAAGTAGCTCCGTCATTTTTGTTTCTGGAGTTTTCTTAGATATTTCGATTACTTCGGTTTAAGGAAACCTTCTAAGTTTCGACATTTCAAGCTAAGTTCGAAATCTGATTCTTTTTCGGAACTGTTTTATGTTGAGATCTGAATTCGTATTCAAAATCTGAGTTGACTTCTTTTGACCATCGAAATCTGAACTGTTCATTTAAGTCATGTTGACTTTTCCAAATCTGAGTTGACCAAACTATCCAGATCTTATTTTCTACCGAAAGTGGGTACGCTTGCGTATTGTTCATACTCAGAGCTGGTTTCAATTTTCTTCTCGATTAAAATCCCATGAGTTCCCAATAGTTCCGAACATCAAAAGTGTTTTTTAAAACAGCGAACCATACTTGACAGAGATCTGTTTCAGATTAAGAAATGAAAGAAATGCACCAAACTATCCAGATCTTATTTTCTACCGAAAGTGGGTACGCTTGCGTATTGTTCATACTCAGAGCTGGTTTCAATTTTCTTCTTGATTAAAATCCCATGAGTTCCCAATAGTTCCGAACATCAAAAGTGTTTTTTAAAACAGCGAACCATACTTGACAGAGATCTGTTTCAGATTAAGAAATGAAAGAAATGCAAGTTTCAGGAAAGAAAGAAAAGAAAGTTTTACAGAATGTTAAGAGATTATGGCATAGACAACAGATGGTCACAAAGGAAAGGGAGAGGACGCTGGCTGACGAACCAGTGTGCCCCTTTCAAATCGGAAGGGACCATGTTGTGGTTGACGAACTGCATACCCTTCGCAGCAATAGACGAGACTTGTTCCCTATTCCTGATATGAGATGACAGTTTGATTAAACGACATTGTTCTATGTACAGGTGTCTAAGCCATGTTTCGATTAAATGATAAGAACAGAGCACAAGGTGATTTTAATCATGACTCTGAGAAAATACTTAAGATCTTTCCTTTTAAAAAAACAAGTAAATGTTTTCAATATTTACGTTTTCATATTCTCCAGATTAACAGTTTATATTGTTCAGCTTTTCAATCTCCCTCAGTTTATAGATTTCCAGATTATCGTATTCAGTATACATTTTGTTCAGATTTGAACTACAATACAGATAAAGTTATTGATATGCTTGCATTGCCTGTAATTGTTATTCCAGATGTTTTTGCTAAGCCCCTAGGCTCACTAGTTTTCTTGAGAGCAGGTGTAATCAGTAGGGAGCTGGATGGTGTGAGCTGGACAGATCAAAGATGTTATCATGGACATCAGTTTCAGTTATGTGTTCAGTTTTTAGTCTCTTCTGTTTTTGTTGTACATAAATATAGTTATAAGCTTTCGCAACACAACAGATTACTGATTTCTTTTTTGACGTAATCTGAACTGATTTGTACTTTTGAACGTTGTATAAATTTCCGTGCAGTTATGTGAATAGATCCTTTTTCCTTTTCTTTTAGTTCTATGCAAACGGATTTCTATTATTTTGCAATCCAGTCAAGAAATTTGTATGTTGTATATTTGAAATCGCGTACAAACTTTTAGAATTATTCAATTTGAACCCCAAAACTTATTAATTTAAGTTAGAAAAAAGTCAAGTACTTACAATTGGTATCAGAGCATGGCCCTTGAGATAAACACTTCTTCCAGTCTGAGACAATTCTCGCCAGCCGCCTCTACCATTCTGTGAGTTTTATTTCATGTTCTATCATATAGAACCTCTCATAATAGTGTTGTGGTGGTTTTTGGTTACCCATACATATAATGGCAGGAATAAGTAGAGGAAGAAGAGGTACCATAGAAGGAGAGGGTGAAACTGATAGAAATAACCATGTCCTAACCAGCATGGCCCAATTACTAGAACGTCTGATTGATCAAACTAATATAGGAAATAGTCAATCAATTGGAAGAATAGTTGGCCGTGAAGATCCAGAGGATATGTTTAGAAAACAATAACCTCAAGAATTTTCTGGTTCAACAGATCTGCTGATAGCAGAAAGCTTGATCAAATCGTTAGAAGTTATATTTTGATTATTTACACCTAACTGACCATGAGAGATCTCGGTGTGCAATTTATATGCTGAGAGGAGATGCAACGATCTTGTGAGGATTGAAATTTGGTTAATTAGTAATTAACCTGGTAATCATATTTGATTTAGGATTAGTCACGGGAACTGTGATTTTTGGGTGGTTCAGATCTGAGCGAACAGATTCGAGTATTCAGATTTGACGCGGGTAGTGATGCGGTGTTGTTTTGCATTATCAGAGGTGACGTTAGCGAGAGAAATATGTTAGCGGGTGTGCGCGGATTTCGAGAGTCAGCGAGAAGAGGACACGTGGTAGTCAACATTGCTGGGTTGACTGGTGTAGTTAGCGTTATTCAGATCCGGGTGAGCGTGAGCTGTTATGAGCGCTGGGAGCTGGGTTGACTGGTGTAGTTAGCGTTATTCAGATCCGGGTGAGCGTGAGCTGTTATGAGCGCTGGGATCTGTTTCATCTATGAGCCAATGCGACGCCGTTTTGATTAGTTGTGTGCATAGCGTTGAGAACTCATATTTGAGTTAGCGCTGGATTCGGATTTGAGGACTTGTGCCTTAGCGCTAGGATCTGATGATGGGATCTGAATAGGTCGGTGCTGACTTACACTTTAGACTTTGACTCGGGGATTTAAATACAAGTGCTGATCGACACGTAGAGTATTTTTCAACCCCGATATTTCCTATCGTCTTCTTCGAAACCCTTGATCGTTACTGTTCATCCGAACCCTTCTCCGTTAGATTGTCGTCGATTTCCGCCGTTGTTTAGAGCAAGACTGGTGGCGCTGGGTTCGTCTTTCTTAGATCTTTCGATTCATACCAGTCTGGAGTTGAAGATCGACGCGTAGGAGGAGCACGAAGGATTTGTAGTGTTCGTGAATTTCTGCGACAGTTGACCGAGAGTTCTTTAGTTCGTTTGCGCTTCTGGGTAAGTGATTCCTTATTGTTTCTAGTTTAGTTCTAGTTGATAGAGCTTGCGTCGAGTGTTAGAACCAGATTTGAGTTCTGACATTAGGCAGTAAGTTATAGAAGTTCAGACTGTAGCTAAGAAAATGAGATGTTTCGACAGATTTGAGTTCCCAGGAAATTCCTACTGTGTTTGCCGAGACCAGCGAGGAAGCAGATTGAGAAGACTGAAGTTGCCGTGCCCTGGTGAGATCTGTTGAGGTAGAATCTGAGATTTGAGGTACGAATTGAGCTTCTGTTAACAGCTTTGTGCATAAGCGTATTAGTATTTTATAGCATGATATGTGTTATGTGTATTCTGTGCTTTACGTGAACAGATTTGGCTCACTGCTTGATTTATATGTTCTGTTTACGTTAATTGTGCATGCCGAAATCATATTTGAATTTCCTGACATTCATGCATACATCTTGAGCCTGAGATTTGATTGACTACCGATTGAGAGCCACATTGTGACCAGCCGGCAGATGTGTCGAGCCTGAAAGGCACAATGCTATCATCGGAGTGGTGACCGACTGATTCGTCGTGTCTGAATACCACCGAGCTGTGATGGCTAATTTGAGTGGCCAGCCCTGAAGATCACGGACCGATGATTTCCCCTGCTGATTGGCTGTGCGTGGTACAGAGGCTCACTTGTTGTTTCCAGCTGACTCGTTGGCCTAGATGACCGATTCTTTGACAGCCCTCATGCATTTAATGTTTTAAGATACTGCATGTTTATGATTTGCTGTTGTCTTAGGGCTCTTCGTATTGAGGTTTGACCTCATATTTATTTTCCTGCTTTTGTGTTCTTGGGTCTGTGTTACCCATTGCAGGAGCCGCAGGTAATCTGGATGGGCTGAGTGGAGCTTCAACTAGCAGATCCCCGTTGATTTGAGTCCTAGTTTATTTGTATTATGTATCGAACCAGGGGATGCCCTGAGTTACTATGTATTTTGGGGGATCTTTTTATTTGAGTTTATTTGACTACCTGTTTGTTATTTGGATTTTTAGTAAATCCTATTTTGTGTATGAATATTTTGAATGAATGATTTTATTGTTCAGGCCCAAACATTGAAAAATTTTTAAGCCCTATTTTTATGCTTCCGCGATTATGTGCTTAATTGTATTGTTATCCTTGTTGATTAGCACGGGTCCTGACATTTTTGGTATCAGAGCTTAAACTGGGATAAGCTTGTTTTCCTTGGATCACACTCGAGTCTAGGCATAGAGTTTGGATTTGATTTTGATTGACTATGTGGCTTATGTGATTATGTTACATGCCTCTGTGATTATCTGTTGTTAGTTCTTACCGTGAGTGTCTTTTAGAGATGACGCCGAGGTAGAGGTAGAGGTAGGACTGCTAGACGTACCGTTGAGGAGTCTAGGGCCTCGGAGGGCGACGAGGATGTTCAGCAGAATGTACCTTTGCGCCGTAGAGATAGACAGGAAGAGGTGGAGGATGTGATGAGACAGATAGGAGAGATAGAGCTAGTATTGGCTAGGTTTCAGAGGACGAATCCCCCTACATTCATTGGCGCCGAGGGTGGTCTCTCGGTTGAAGGCTGGTTGGAGCACGATGGAGGACTTGTTCGATACTTTCGAGTACACTGCATAACGGAGACTGAAGTTGTCCGTTTTGCAGTTGAGGGAGCATGCTCAACGTTGGTGGAAAGGTACTTCCAGAGTGATGAGAGAGACCAGAAGTCTTGGTGTTTGTTATTTGGATTTTTATTAAATCCTATTTTGTGTATGAATATTTTGATTACTTCGTGCGTGTACTCTAGACTTTGCCGAAAGCTGGGATTCTAAATTGCCCTTAGTTGAGTTCATGTACAATAATAGCTATCAAGCTTCAATAGAATTGGCTCCATACGAAGCATTGTATGGCAGAAAATGTAGATAACCGATACATTGGGATGATATAGGTGAAAGATCAGAGATAGGACCTGATATTATAGAACAGACTTCAGAAGCTATCAAAAGAATACGTGATCGAATGAAAACGGCACAGAGTAGACAAAAGAGCTATGCTGATAGCCATCGCCGAGATTTGAATTTTGAAGTAGGAGAATATGTATTTTTGAATGTAGCACCTATGAAAGGTGTAATGAGATTTGGGCGAAAAGGCAAGATGAGTCACAGATTTATTGGAACATTTGAAATACTGGAAATAATTGGGACTTTAGCTTATCGTATAGCTTTACCCCCTCAGTTGTCAGCATATTCATGTATCAACTCTCAGGAAATACATTTCGAATCCTTCGCATGTATTAATATACGCGCCTATCCAGCTTGCACCATATTTGACTTACGAAGAAGCTCCAGTGAAGATTCTTTCAAGAGAGAATCGTAAGTTAAGAAATAGAAGTATCCCTATTGTAAAGATTCAGTGGGAAAATCACTTAGAAAGGGAAGAAACTTGGGAAGCTGAAGCTTATATGCGAAGTAGCTATCCAGATTTGTTTAAGTAAGTAAATTTCGAGGACAAAATTTCTTTAATGAGGGTAGAATTGTAACGCCCAGAAACATTTAAATCCACAATTACAAAGTTTTAAGAGTTGAGAGATCTGTTTGAAAGAATATCGTAAATCAACTTTCATATGGTTGATTTTTTAGATTTGAGGCAACGTTGCAAGAGCTGTCCATCCGGTCCACACAAGCCGATTTATTTCCCTTTTCAAATAAAAATGGTCCGTATTTCATCTTTAGTTGCTTTTAAAATGGAGTAGCACTTTTAAGATTTTTTAGCACTTTTGAAAGAAAACGTGTTCGACATTAGATTTCAGATTTCATATAAAAGCTGCGAACCATTCATTTGCATTTTATTCTCAAATATTTCACTTTTCACAAGCGGTTCTCTCTGCAAGAAAACAGGAAGTGATCAGATTGTGTTGATTCAGGACAGTAAAATCGTTGTAATTATTGTCGCAGATATAGGCAAGTAAACTCTATCTCTTGCTACACTCTTGAAAGCATATATTGTTTCTGCTGCATGTTTGTATGAGTTTTAAAAGGTTTGAGAACTGTTCTCGATGTTCTTCAAACGCAGAATTTAAGTTATGATGTTTTACGCAAAAGAAAGTATGTGTTTGATGAGATTTTGATTCAGAAAAGATGTTCGAAAATGTTTTAAGATGTTCGTTCTTGTTTCTTCCTGAGATTTCTGGGATATTCTTCAAAGCAGCTCGCAAGAAGCTTGCGTGATTCCTATCAGTAGCTTACAAGCAGCTTCGACATTTTTGCATCATTAGCTTACAAGTAGCTTCATCATTTTGTTTCTGGGTTTTCCTTAGATACTTTCGATTCCTTCCGATTGAGGAAACTTTCTATGTTTCGATATTTCAAGCTAAGTTCAAAATCTGATTCTTTTCGAAACTGTTTTATGTTGAGATCTGAATTCATATTCCAAGTCTGAGTTGACCTCGTTTGACCATCGAAATCTGAACTGTTCATTTAAGTCATGTTGAATTTTCCAAATCTGATTTGACCAAACAGTCCAGATCTTATTTTCTACCAAAAGTTGGTATTCTTGCGTAATGTTCAAACTCAGAGCTGATTTCAGTTTTCTTCTTCGATTGAAATCCCATGAATTTCCAATAGTTCCTAAACATCAAAAAGGGTTTTAAAACAGCGAACCATACTTGACAGAGATCAGTTTTAGATCAAGAAAAGAAAGAAAAGCCAGTTTTAGAAAAGAAAGTTTTTTTCAGAATGTTTAGAGATTTTGGCATGTTGGCGACAATGGCGGATCCGGATCCCGTTTCCCGGGGGCACAGCGGAAATAAAAAATTGCCCCGAGAAACGTTCAATATATTAATTCAATTCAATAAACATTCATAGGGTGTTCATAGAATTGTTACCTTGCTGGCGTCTAGGCGCCTGGCTCCGACTAGTTTCACGAGGAAACCGGCACTTCAAACGGTAGGCGGCGGTAGATCATCAATCAGGTCCACGATCGGAAACAAGCTTCCTCCGTCAATATTCACTAGAAGATCTGACGGATTCTGGCATGGACGGAAACTCCTCGTCGTGGTGATCGAAACAAGTCCGATCACGTAGAAGACGGTACACGGCAGCGGCACGGGGCGGCGCAAGGCTGTGGCCGGCGGCGTGAGGTTGAGGGAGAGTAGGGGCGGCCAAGATCTAGTTTGGAGGCTAGGGGTTAGTTGTTGTGTGTCTTGTGATTAAGCCCTAAACCAACTTAACTAAATAAAGATGGTACATGGGCTTGAACCGGCCCAATGGACTTGGGTCATACCCAGGTCCATATGAACATTCGGTTCATTTAAATCACTGCGGTTTCATCATAACTCCAATCGACGATTAGATCGGACCGATCGACTCAGTTTCCAAGGAGGCTAGGGTTTAGTTGTTGTGTGTCTTGTGATTAAGCCCTAAACCAACTTAACTAAATAAAGATGGTACATGGGCTTGAACCGGCCCAATGGACTTGGGTCATACCCAGGTCCATATGAACATTCGGTTTATTTAAATCACTGCGGTTTCATCATAACTCCAATCGACGATCAGATCAGACCGATCGACCCAGTTTCCAAAACTGAACGTTATGATGTGAAAAATAAATTTTCAGATTACCTAGTCCAAAATGACAGTTTTGCCCTTCAACTTTGGGAAATCACAATTTGACCCCTGCTGACTTTTAGGAAGTCGCACTCCCTAAATTCCTCCTCCTATGCTCAACACATTGAGCTCAGCTACCGTGTGGGAATCGTGAATCCAGTACTTGTGTGACCCTCAATGGTTCAGGGATACAGCTAGCCGTGGGCCCACAACCATTTTG
>KV007837.1:11320-22181 GCA_001598015.1 Dorcoceras hygrometricum
CAGACTCAATGAAATATGACAATGAATACAAAGCTATGAGTACTGTAAAATCCTCTTGTTTCTTAAACAAAGAAACTCGATTCAAAGAATGAACCAGAGGATGACTTGAAGTTATATCGGTGAATAACAAAGACGTGTATTCTTCAAGTCTTGTGAGCTTTTGAATGCTTCAACAGTTAGAGAAAGCTCGAGAATGTATTTTGACAGCGTGACCGCAATGTGTTAAAATGGCGAAAGATAGTTTCTTCAATCCAGCTTCTTGTATTTATAGGCTTCGATTGCAACGGTCATAAATTCTTCAAAGGAAAATAAATCCCGTTTGAATTGCTGCCAAAATTGTACACCATAATTCCTGCTCCACTACAAGGTAAATTCCCATTGACCGAGCCAATTTGTCGTATTTCCATTTCTGTGCAAACAATGAAAAACGGCCTCTGTACATCGTACTATTTACCCAAAATAGTACCTACCTTGTCTCCTTAATTCCAGGAAATAGTACGATCTTGATGATCTTTTCATTTGAGTATACGAAATGTATTTGAATCAATTTGAACTTGCGCCTGAAATTACTTTGATAACCAGAACACATATCATTTGTCGTGGTTTCAAATGATCGACTGGAAAGCACTTCCAAGTATACCCCGACTGATTTCCACGTGTGATTTTCCAGCGCCTGGTTCTTTGTATGACCCAACGACTGGTTAGATAAAACATTGTGGCTCTCTTCTGGTTATTGCGCTTCTGTAGCTTGCGACTGGTCTCATACGGTGTCGCTTCAACTTATTTAAGCGACATCGTTTTGCACATGTTACTATTCAGGTACTTGCGTCTGATTACGAAGGCACTGTAGCTTGCGTCTGGATACTCAACATTTGAACCACTATTCCTTGCATACCAAAATCACTGTACACTGCGTCTGGATTCACAAACCACTGTTCACTGCGTCTGGATACACAAACCACTGTTCACTGCGTCTGGATACACAAACCACTGTTCACTGCGTCTGGATACACAAACTACTGTTCACTGTGTCTGGATACACAAACCACTGTTCACTGCGTCTGGATACACAAACTATCCTGCGACTGATTCAAAACAAACTACTGTAGTTCTCGTCTGGTTGATTTACTTCAATACGCCGTCGTTCCTGGTACAAATACTTGCGTCTGAATATAAACAACAATCCTGACGATTGGTTCCTCCTTTCCTATTGTCAACGCCAGGTTTAACTTGTTCTATTTTGTTATCACCAAAACTATAAAATTTTATCCTAACAGGATTTCAGTCTTTGGGTAGACTGAATCAAGAACTGCTTAACAGTTTGCTTGCGGACGATTTGGAGGAGGTGTCTGAATGGATCAAGAGGACAAGCAAGCTGTCAACGCCAGGTTTAACTTGTTCTATTTTGTTATCACCAAAACTATAAAATTTTATCCTAACAGGATTTCAGTCTTTGGGTAGACTGAATCAGAACTGCTTAACAGTTTGCTTGCGGACGATTTGGAGGAGGTGTCTGAATGGATCAAGAGGACAAGCAAGCAAAACTGGGACTCGTGACGAGAAGAATAGAGCCCAGCTGGTTAAGGACAAACCAGATTGAAGATGAGAGGACCAGCCGAGAGCAGACAAACCAGCTGGTCGTATGATATCTGTGAGAAGCTTGATCTCACAGATATATCAACCAGCTGGTTGGCGACCAGCTGGAAATAGAGCAAAGCTGGAGCCTCAAAGCAGCTCGAGGAGCAGGAAAGAACAGCACAAGCTCAGATTCAGACAAAAAGAGGCGCAGATGCAGAAGTTGCTCCAGAAGATCAGCTCGAAAATGAGAACAAAGAAGCTGGTGAGGAGAAGGAGAGAGCTCTGCAGGAGCTAATGAAGCAACCAGCTTGACAAAGAAACGAGCTGAGAAACTAGGACCAGACAAATCAATATGGTCAAGCAAAATTAGTTTGAACAATCTACGAAGACCAACTCAATTGGTTCAAACCGATCTGCTACGTCCTGTTCACATCAGGAACAGATGGACAGAGCTCGAAGTTAGAAAAAGGCTGCAGAATCGCCGATGAACAGAGCTCAAGTAACATAAAGCCTGCAACACATTAAATTCCAAAGGACACAAAGTACACATGCATCAGAAGACTTTTCAGAACAGCTACATCTTTGTGTCCAACGGATATATCCAAGCAGCGTCTTTATAAACAGGCGCAATGAAACAGATTGAAGCATGCGCATAATAGTGAGAGTGTGTTGTGCAAATCCTAAAAGAAAATACTTAAAGAGGCACAACACTTGATCTGGGGAGACAACAGAAAACCAGCTCAAACCAGGAGCATTTCCCAGAGTGTGTGAGATTTAATTCATTGAGAGACTGTGCTTACACTGTAAATCTCACACACACACATTCACTCATATTCGATAGTTGAGCGAAATAGATAAAGAGTGAATGTGAATCAAATACTCTCCATTGTAGTCTTTGGACAGAGACTTTAAACAAGTCTAGTTGTCTTTCACACTGAGACGTTAAAGAAGTGTGTGTAGTCTTTGGACAGAGACGTTAAACAAGTCCTTGTAGCCTTTCTCACTGAGGCGTAAAAGAAGTGAAGTTAGTCACACAGTCTGTGGGGATGGTGTGCAATGGTAGAAGCTAGGAGTTCTTGCGGCTGCTGGTCATAGAGAGTGGGTTACAGCGAGGGTCGTTGTAATCAAAGCCTTCTAGTGGATCCTTCCCGTGGCGGAAGAAGGGGAGATGTAGGAGATTGAGCTCCGAACTTCCAGAAACAAATCAGCGTATCTTCTTTAATGTTTTCAGTATTTACATCCATACGCATCACATATTTTCTTAAGCGTTTAAAACTGTTTAATTGGGCTTCGAACGATAGAGTGCAGTTTGAGTCATTTCCGCATGTTTTATTTACATTACTCAATCAGTATCTCGGTGCACAAAGTATTCAAGAACACCGAGCTATTGCAGCTCAAGTTAAGTTAACCAGATCGTTCGGCCAAAGTGTCGAGTTGGTTCTAGTCTTTCGGCTGGAATCAGCATGTTTAGCGCTCGCCTTGTATCGGGCTGGTTTTAACTCAAGCTGAAACCAGCTTGATCTTTGCGGACCCGGCTTCAACATCTGGCTGAATCTTGTGTCTTGTCATTCGATCTGATTACACCCTCTAGCACTGGTTGTTGATCGAATAACTAGTCATTGCACAGGTATAGAGGGTATGCATATAAATCGATCCTAACATAAACTCAATGTAAATTTATGTCTTATCACCGATGAAGAAATAGTATGATTTTGCCATCAGAAATAGTTTTAAAAAATGCTGATATTGTATTACGTACATAAATTAACAATAATAATGATTTAAACATTTGTTGCAAAAATGGCTTACTTGCAATAATTTCCATACTGTCTTTACTTGACACATGGTTTCAACTCCTCATAATTTAATACCACATATATTGAAATGGCTATATACTCTTCTTCGGTGAACCAACGTTATTTTTCGACACATAACGAGTGACTAGTACTTTTAAAAAACTGTTCGGAGTGCTAAATCATTATTTAAATCTGTTTCAGAAGCACCGAGTTGAGAACTTCTTGGATCGACAACACGATCAATGAACTAATACTTTGAGAATATTGATGTCTCAATCACAAGATATGCGTTGCATATAAACCCTACTTCTATACGTACATTGTTTTTTCAACCTTTGTAGAAATGATCTTTCAAAGGATACATCCAACGATTCTATACAGCTCCCCCCCACTCTCAATAAGCGCCAAGTGGAAGATAAACGGAAAAATATAACATAGAGTCGAAAAAACTTGGAGGAAAGATTTTATTCAATTTACAAAAGATAACTGAAATAAAATATCGACGGGAAGTTTAATATTTTAGATCAAATAAAATTTAAAACGTACCATCCGAGCTCGGACATGGCATAATCTCAATAAGCGCCAAGTGGAAGATAAACGGAAAAATATAACATAGAGTCGAAAAAACTTGGAGGAAAGATTTTATTCAATTTACAAAAGATAACTGAAATAAAATATCGACGGGAAGTTTAATATTTTAGATCAAATAAAATTTAAAACGTACCATCCGAGCTCGGACATGGCATAGGGGAGATCGAGCACGCCGGCTCCGACCATGGCCGTTACATTGTGAAAAGCCGAGTACCACCACTTCCCCTTCCGCGACGCGGTGACCGGAAGCCAGTCGTTCAAATCCTTATTTTGTTCTATGGAAGCCATGTTTTGGTTTATGATGTGAGTGAATATTAATGGGGCTAATTATTTACAGTGATAGATGTCATGTGTACATTCATATTTATAGATAAAAGAGTATTTGTGAGAGAAATCGGTCTCATATCCTATCTTTCCTAACAGGAATCTCTTCTTTTTGTTTCTGAACCATGATATAAACTCACTGTAAATTTCTGTCTTATCTCCGATGAAGAAATAGTATTATTTTGCCATCAGAAATAGTTTTAAAAAATGCTGATATTGTATTACGTACATAAAGTAACAATAATAATGATTTAAACATTTGTTGCAAAAATGGCTTACTTGCAAAATAATTTTCATACTGTCTTTACTTGACACATGGTTTCAACTCCGCATAATTTAATACCACATATATTGAAATGGCTATATACTCTTCTTCGGTGAGCCAACGTTATTTTCCAACACATAACAAGTGACCAGCACATTTAAAAAAACAGATAGGAGTGCTAAATCATTATTTAAATCTGTTTCAGAAGCACCGAGTTTAGAACTTCTTGGATCGACAACACGATCAATGAACTAATACTTTGAGAATATTGATGTCTCAATCACAAGATGAGCATTGCATATAAACCCTACTTCTATACGTACATTGTTTCTTCAACCTGTATAGAAATGATCTTTCAAAGGATACATCCAACGATGCTATACAGCTCCCCCCCACGCTCAATAAGCGCCTCGTGGAAGATAAACGGAAAAATGTAACATAGAGTCGAAAAAACTTGGAGGAAAGATTTTCTTCAATTTACAAAATATGACTGAAATAAATATCGACGGAAAGTTTAATACTTTAGATCAAATAAAATTTAAAACGTACCATCCGAGCTCGGACATGGCATAGGGGAGACCGAGCACGCCGGCTCCGACCATGGCCGTTACATTGTGAATTCGAGTACCACCACTTCCCCTTTCGCGACGCGGTGACCGAAAGCCAGTCATTCAAATCCTTCTTCTTTTCTGTGGAAGCCATGTTTTGGTTTATGATGTGAGTGAAAATTAATGGGGCTAATTATTTACAGTGATAGATGTCATGTGTACATTCATATTTATAGATAAAAGAGTATTTGTGAGAGAAATCGGTCTCATATCCTATCTTTCCTAACAGAATCTCTTCTTTTTGTTTCTGAACCATGATATAAACTCACAGTAAATTTCTGTCTTATCTCCGATGAAGAAATAATATGATTTTGCCATCAGAAATAGTTTTAAAAAATGCTGATATTGTATTACGTACATAAAGTAAAAATAATAATGATTTAAACATTTGTTGCAAAAATGGCTTCCTTGCAAAATAATTTTCATACTGTCTTTACATGACACATGGTTTCAACTCCTCATAATTAATACCACATATATTGAAATGACTATATACTCTTCTTCGGTGAGCCAACGTTATTTTCCGACACATAACGAGTGAACGGTACTTCTAAAAAACAGATCGGAGTGCTAAATCATTATTTAAATCTGTTTCAGAAGCACCGAGTTGAGAACTTCTTGGATCGACAACACGATCAATGAACTAATACTTTGAGAATATTGATGTCTCAATCACAAGATATGCGTTGCATATAAACCCTACTTCTATACGTACATTGTTTCTTCAACCTGTGTAGAAATGATCTTTCAAAGGATACATCCAACGATGCTATACAGCTCCCCCCCACTCTCAATAAGCGCCTCGTGGAAGATAAAAGGAAAAATGTAACATAGAGTCGAAAAAACTTGGAGGAAAGATTTTCTTCAATTTACAAAAGATGACTGAAATAAAATATCGACGGAAAGTTTAATATTTTAGATCAAACGTACCATCCGAGCTCGGACATGGCATAGGGGAGACCGAGCACGCAGGCTCCGACCATGGCCGTTACATTGTGAAAAGCCGAGTACCACCACTTCCCCTTCCGTGACGCGGTGACCGGGAGCCAGTTGTTCAAATCCTTCTTTTTTTCTTTGGAAGCCATGTTTTGGTTTATGATGTGAGTGAATATTAATGGGGCTAATTATTTACAGTGATAGATGTCATGTGTACATTCATATTTATAGATAAAAGAGTATTTGTGAGAGAAATCGGTCTCATATCCTATCTTTCCTAACAGAATCTCTTCTTTTTGTTTCTGAACCATGATATAAACTCACCTTTACTTGACACATGGTTTCAACTCCTCATAATTTAATACCACATATATTGAAATGGCTATATACTCTTCTTCGGTGAGCCAACGTTATTTTCCGACACATAACGAGTGACCAGTACTTTTAAAAACAGATCGGAGTGCTAAATCATTATTTAAATCTGTTTCAGAAGCACCGAGTTTAGAACTTCTTGGATCGACAACACGATCAATGAACTAAGACTTTGAGAATATTGATGTCTCAATCACAAGATATGCGTTGCATATAAACCCTACTTCTATACGTACATTGTTTCTTCAACCTGTGTAGAAATGATCTTTCAAAGGATACATCCAACGATGCTATACAGCTCCCCCCCACTCTCAATAAGCGCCTCGTGGAAGATAAACGGAAAAATGTAACATAGAGTCGAAAAAACTTGGAGGAAAGATTTTCTTCAATTTACAAAAGATGACTCAAATAAAATATCGACGGAAAGTTTAATATTTTAGATCAAATAAAACTCAAAACGTACCATCCGAGCTCGGACATGGCATAGGGGAGACCGAGCACGCCGGCTCCGACCATGGCCGTTACATTGTGAAAAGCCGAGTACCACCACTTCCCCTTCCGCGACGCGGTGACCGGAAGCCTGTCGTTCAAATCCTTCTTTTTTCTGTGGAAGCCATGTTTTGGTTTATGATGTGAGTGAATAGTAATGGGGCTAATTATTTACAGTGATAGATGTCATGTGTACATTCATATTTATAGATAAAAGAGTATTTGTGAGAGAAATCGGTCTCATATCCTATCTTTCCTAATAGAATCTCTTCTTTTTGTTTTTGAACCATGATATAAACTCACTGTAAATTTCTGTCTTATCTCCGATGAAGAAATAGTATGATTTTGCCATCAGAAATAGTTTTATAAAATGCTGATATTGTATTACGTACATAAAGTAACAATAATAATAATTTAAACATTTGTTGCAAAAATGGCTTACTTGCAAAATAATTTTCATACTGTCTTTACTTGACACATGGTTTCAACTCCTCATAATTTAATGCCACATATATTGAAATGGCTATATACTCTTCTTCGATGAGCCAACGTTATTTTCCAACACATAACGAGTGAACAGTACTTTTAAAAATAGATCGGAGTGCTAAATCATTATTTAAATCTGTTTCAGAAGCACCGAGTTTAGAACTTCTTGGATCGACAACACGATCAATGAACTAATAATTTGAGAATATTGATGTCTCAATCACAAGATATGCGTTGCATATAAACCCTACTTCTATGCGTACATCATACTGTCTTTACTTGACACATGGTTTCAACTCCTCATAATTTAATGCCACATATATTGAAATGGCTATATACTCTTCTTCGATGAGCCAACGTTATTTTCCAACACATAACGAGTGAACAGTACTTTTAAAAATAGATCGGAGTGCTAAATCATTATTTAAATCTGTTTCAGAAGCACCGAGTTTAGAACTTCTTGGATCGACAACACGATCAATGAACTAATAATTTGAGAATATTGATGTCTCAATCACAAGATATGCGTTGCATATAAACCCTACTTCTATGCGTACATTGTTTTTTCAACCTGTGTAGAAATGATCTTTCAAAGGATACATCCAACGATGCTATACAGCTCCCCCTCCCACTCTCAATAAGCGCCTCGTGGAAGATAAACAGAAAAATGTAACATAGAGTCGAAAAAACTTGGAGGAAAGATTTTCTTCAATTTACAAAAGATGACTGAAATTTCTGATTATAATCTTGACAGATCAATGCCTTTCACATTTTGGCAGTTATGCTGTATAAAAAAAGACTCAGTCCAGTTAACGTCTCTCAAATATCTTTTGGTAACAACTCCTTGTAAGCCACGTGAACGAGTCGTTGTATGAACACTTGACAATCGTGACTTGCTAGTTTTGACAGCCACGGGGTTATCCAACTGCTTGATTTTTAATAGAACCATTGGAAAAACAATATTTGGAATTTCATCAAACAGTTCATGAAACTGAGACGAGGTGTAAAGAAAGACCTACATTACGTTGAGTCGAAATTCTGAATATTGAAACTTCACACGTGACTTCACTTGGAATATAATTCAATGGAGCACATATAATCACTTTTAGCATTCAATTATCTTGCATATTTATTATAAAAATAAATGGTTCTTTGATTACTCCTTTAATTTATTTTTATACCTATTTTGTCCTTCAATGACTCATATTATTGTTTTAATTAAAATTCATGTGGAAGATCGAAAAAAATTTGTCATGATAATTATGTATTTACTAGTACTAGTAAATTTGGTTTTACAAAATTGTTCTTCAACCTTTATTAAGAAACCACTAACCGTGGCGTACGTTTATTTGCGTTACAAATGGGAATCGACGAATGGAAAATAACAGACTCGGTCACAATGGAATTAAAATGAGGCGAAGAAGAAGATTGTAGAAAATTCGAAGGCATAAATACTATAATAACAAGATTTGAGTGATAGCTTGTGGATTGCTGTTGCAGGAGCTTTAAAAAAGCTGAGTTATGGAGTATCTTTTTTGATTCCATTCTTGTTTTTCTTTGTTTCTTTGTGACGAGAATGATTAGTAAATCTTGTTTAAAGTTTATGTTAACATATGGTTCGGAAAAAATGGTGTCATACCTAACATTGCATTGATGAAGGTAACTTCGCCATGGAGCAAAAATGAGTTGGGCTTTTGCCTTTGAGAGAGACTTGGTTTTTTTGTTTTCAAAGATGGAAGTTGATACCTTTTTTTGTGAAGGGAAAATGAATATAAATAAGAGGCATCAAGATTATTTTTTATTTTTACTCGTGTTTTTAGAGAAAAAAAAACATAAGGGTGATTTGGACATTTGATTTCTAACCATATTTAGATCATACCAACAAACTTGGGCTTTTTTGAGAAGAAAAATATTCAGAAAACTTGGGATCGGAGCTTCGGTTGATGTAAAAGCAAAAAGACCACGTGAGTTTAGAACTCGGCTACTTCTAGTTAGACCAGGCCACGAACCAATTCAACACGTCACCCAAATCGGAACCGGCCGGCAGGTCACCTTTTTAAGAAATTTAGGAATTGTCGTTGCTAGCCTCAGCAACTGCGTGACATTCACAAATACTTACCACTATACTACAAGTCTTGTTGCTATGTCCTGCTATACAACTATACTACAACCGTCCGGTCGGGTCTTATTTTTATGAAAATTAGGAACTGCCGTTGCTAGCAATCAAACCCGCACCAACCACGTGACATTCACAATTACTTATCACTATACTACAACTCTTTGTTGCTATACCCTATACTAATAAGTCTTCATAAATATACAAAAGTTTCATTTATCATAAAAGTGGGAGCCTTTTATGTATCTTAATATCTTAAAATACCTAAACACATTAGCATAACTATATTGATTATTTTAATTAATATTTAAGTTTATATTTGTCATTCTTTCAAATATTTAATAATTAAAGTGCAATAAGAACTTCTCATGTCATTTTATCAATATCTTACTATACTATCCATTATCTCATTATTTTAACAATACAAACATAAACTATGATAAATTAGATTAAAATTTTAATAATAATTAATGTTTATATTGATGCACATGTACGTGTAAAATAATGAAGAATACAATTCCATTTAGCTGTCAATAATAGCAAGTAGACGTAAGAAAATATAATTTTGGCATTTTGTTTAAAGGAGAAAAACTAATTTTATATTCCAAACGAATATTTTTGTTATAAAAATAATTGATAAGTTGATTTCACTTAGTATGCATAGAAACTTTTTATTTTTAAATTTTAAAAAAATATATTTGTTAAAGCATTTTGTTGGATCTGTTTTGACAGATCCTAATTAAGTTTTGAATTACACAAAACCTATTATTGTGATTCTAACAATTCTACTCAAGTGCGCAGATTTCAGGTCGAAGAATATGTCCAGCAGATGGTTCACAATGAATGTTCAGCAGTTGGTTTGGTGCGTTCATGGATCGGCAGCTGGATTAGCAATGGAGACGTCCAAAGTTGATTCACCTGTTCGTAATCAGGCGTAGGCCAAAGAGAAACCAGCTGGAGCATAATAATCCAGCAGATGATGAAGATCAGCTGCAAGCGCTAAAAAGCAAAGTGAACCAGCTGGTACATGAATAGAGAGGCGCGCTGAAGATTTAGTTCGAGATGATGAAGATCAGCTGGAGGCGCAAGAGAGGAAGCGATTATAAGTACTGTTGATGAATCTATCAACAGTCACAATTATAAGTATTGCTGATGAATCTATCAGCAGTCGTGTTTATAAGTACTGTTGACGAATCTGTTGACAGTCGCTATTCAAGAAGCTGGATGCTTAGCGAGATGATGAAGATCAGCTGGAGCGAAGCGAAGTAGCAGATGATGAAGATCAGCTGGAGGCGCAAGA
>KV007838.1:13113-32368 GCA_001598015.1 Dorcoceras hygrometricum
TTCCCTCGTGTGTGAGAAAAACAGAGAGTTGAGCGTTCATTGTATCAATCTCACACACCCGGATTCATTCACATCTGTTTGTGAATGAATCTCGAAATATGTTTACAGTTCCCGTCCAAGCATGAAGACGTAAAACTCTTGTGTATGTAGTCAGTCACACAGCTGCGGCTGTTTGTGCATTTGTGGAGTCTAGGAGTTCTCCCAGCTGCTGGTTGTGGGATTGGGTCTGTACACGAGTTGTAAGATCAAATCTTCTAGTGGATCCTTCCGAGGTGGAAGAAGGGGAGATGTAGGACATTGAGGTCCGAACTTCCAGAAACAAATACTGAGTATCGTGTTCTTTATTCATTTACTTAGCACGCATACACGTTTACAGTATTCAGCACTTATTTAGCATTCGCATAAACAAATCAGCACTTAGCATTTTAGCATCGCATACAACATTTCAGCAGCACACAAGCACGAGTCTCGAACAGATTTATGTTGTACATAAATCTGTTTGAGTTGTTTTAAAATATAGGATTCAGTTCTGGTATTTTCCGCATGATTTTTAAATCATACCAGATCGGTCTCCGGTGCTCTGCTTTCCTTAAATGTTCAAGAACAACGAGCTATTTCAGCTCAAGTATCAGCAGCGCGAAAATTTCTAAAGTATTTCTAAAAGCGCGGCTGCTGATCTTTTTGATCCTATTTCCGGGACCATCAA
Organism: Dorcoceras hygrometricum; assembly: GCA_001598015.1. Taxonomy (NCBI): domain Eukaryota; kingdom Viridiplantae; phylum Streptophyta; class Magnoliopsida; order Lamiales; family Gesneriaceae; genus Dorcoceras; species Dorcoceras hygrometricum. The sequence continues at coordinate 13,820 of KV007838.1, forward strand.
TATACCAAGATGTAGTCAATGAACACGATCACAAACTGATCAATAAATTCCCGGAAGACTCGATTCATCAGATCCATAAAGACTGCAGGCACGTTGGTCAACCCAAACGGCATAACCAGGAACTCAAAGTGTCCGTACCTCGTACGAAAATTAGTATACATCTTGATCTCTTACCCTCAGCTGATGGTACCCTGAGCGTAAATCGATCTTCGAATATACCGCAGAACCTTGCAGCTGATCAAACAAATCATCGATCCTAGGCAACGGGTACTTATTCTTAACTGTCACTTTGTTCAACTAGTGGAAATCAATGCACATCCGCATTGAGCCATCCTTCTTCTTCACAAACAAAATGGGAGCTCCCCACGGCGATATGCTAGGCCGGATAAAACCTTTCCCCAGCAAATCGTCCAACTTCACCTTGAGTTCTCTCAAATCCGCAGGCACCAAATGATACGAGGCACGAGAAATCGGAGCTGTGCCGGGAACCAGCTCTATGCTGAAGTCAATCTCCCTCCTCGGAGGAAAACCAGGAATCTCCTCCAGGAACACATCGGGAAAATGTCGCACCACTGGGACGTCACTGAGCTGCACACGAGAAGAAGAAGACGCATCCAAAGCGTAGATCATGAAACCAGAATTCCCTAAGGACAACAAGCTGAACATCTCCATCACTGAAACTAACGGGATCTTCGATCGAGAATCCTGGCCGCAGAAGTCCCACTTCTCGCCAGACAAAGGCCTAAAACGAACAATCCCATAGAAACAATCCACGGATGCCCTATAGTTGGACAACACGTCCATCCCAACGATGCAATAGAAATCCCACAACATCAGAAGAATCAGATTCGCCAACAACACATGCTCACCAAACCGCAACACGCCATCTAACAAAACCTCCTGGGAAAACAGGCTCACACCGCCAGGGGTAGAAACAGAAACAGCATCGCGCAAAGGAATGGTATGCATAACATGCTCAATGACAAATGAATCAGAGATGAATGAATGTGATGCGCCGATGTCAAACAACACACGAGCAGAAAAGTCGAAAACAAGACATGTACCTGCGATCACCCTGCTTGGCATCTCCTCTGCTTGCTCCCTAGTAATGACGTTGGCCTGAGCATGCTGGGGTCCAGAATAGAACAACTGAGACGACTGTCCGAATCGTGATGGACCAGGCTTCTGGAACGGTCTGAACTGAGTCTCACCAATCCTGGGCTGCTGAAACTGATGGGAACGACCCCTAGACTGTCCTCCACGACCCTGAGGCGGGGCTGTGGCTTGTTGCGATCCAGCTGACGGACACACCATAGAAAAATGCCCGTACTGACCGAAAATATTGCAAGAGCCCTGCACTTCGACACACTGGGTAGAAGGATGCTTGCCACCATAATAACCACAGAACTCAGCCCGAGAACCACTGCTGCTCGAGCTACCCAAACCAGATGAACCAGGACCAGACTTCTTTTTGAACTGTTGGCCACGGGGTCGGAACCTCTGACGGCCAGACTGCTGTGCCACCTGCTGCTGGGGTTGATGGACCGACTGGGAAGCCTTAGAAGACTGCGCTCCCTGACCAGTGGGACGACCACCCTGAGTCACCTGCTGCCTACGAGAACAACGACTCCGCAAACCCTCCTCAATATCACTATCAACTGCTTCAGCATAAGTCTTGGGTTTGCTTGTCAGCACCATTTGATACAGTTGTTCATTCAGACCCTCTAAGAATCTGGTCCTCTTGGCCCTCTCCCGGCCAAAAACATGCGGAACATATGCCAACAAAGAAGAAAATGCCCTAGCATACTCACGAACAGACATCGAGCCCTGCTCCAGATGATCAAACTCCCGCTCACGGGCATTCACATAAGACTCAGGAACATACTCCTGCCTAAGAGTCTCGCAAAAACTGTCCCAAGTAATCCCAACGCTGGTCTCCAACAAAGTACTAAAAGCACCTCGCCACCAGCGCTCTGCACCCTTCCTAAGCTGGAGGGTCACCAAGCTCAACCGAAGCTCGTCGTCATACTGGACACGATCAAATAGACCAGTGATGTTCCGAAGCCACGAATCTGCATCCTCGCTCGACTCGTCGCCATTGAAGGGCTAGGGATTCATCCTCTAAAACCTCGCTATCACAACGTCCATTATCTCTATAGGGATCGGCAAAACCTCAACCTCCTCCTCCTCATCATCACTACAACGAGTACGACTAGAAGCACTACGCCGATCCTCATTCTGTCCCTCTGACTCCTGAAACTGCCCCATACCTCTATCTCTACGTCTAGGCGGCATCTACAAAGACACTAAATAGGATAGGGAAACACGGAACAAGTACAACATAGATATCACAACAATATGCAGCACATAATCACATATCCAAGCACATGCCACACACGAAACTGTGCCTATACTCAAGTGTGATCAAAGAAATGCAGATGCTATGCATGAGACACCAGAAAACAATTGAAGGCTTCGACCAAAGATGGGAGCCAAGGAACTCAAACATAGCTCCACGGAATCTGCAACGGAAAGGTGGCCACTGGTGTGTGTTCAAAGTGTGGTCATGAGCCACTCGCCTTGACACTACACCCGAATACCAGATGCATCAAACAACTCAACATGTCGTTGCACAACTCATGAACTGTGGTAGTTAACCACTCGGCGCATGAGGGCTAACAGATCCCAACAGGGAGATGAGAGTGCGTTATCTTCGCTCGCCCTCGCATCCTGGTAAGAAACAACAGCACAATACAACAAGATACAGTGCCACAACACAAGGCACAATGTAACTGAGATTTGAAATGCAAGTTATATAATGCATGTATGCACATAACAGCAGACAGTAAACTCTGGCAGCAATACACGAAACAACCACCAACCATCACTACACTTATCCACGCTAGATCTCACACTGTAACAATCTCAAACCCGTACCTTAATTTTGTGCAACGATTACCACAATAAGGAGCCCGAGAGATTTTCCATGTGATGCATGAGTTAGAACTTGATGGTATATACATTTATATACATATATATATCCTTAGAATATTTTTCCAGTTTATAATATTACATAGATAGCATAGTAGAGGGGATCGTACCAGAATTTAATACTATGAATAGAAGTAAAAATACTAAGGCATACAATTTAGGTAGAAAAATTTTTGGTGTTACAGTATAAACAAAAGTCTTCTAGTGGAGTCTTCCATCTTGGAACAAGGGGAGACTTAGAAGAAGTGGCTTCGAACTTTCATAAACAAATCTGATGAGTATCTGTTTACTGCTTTCCTACATTCATGTTTTAAATAGATTTAAGTTTCAGTTTACAGGGAGGATGTTGGATCTGCGTAGCAGATCAAATCTAGATTTTGATGAACACAAAATTTGTTCTTTAATTCTAACGATTTGATCGAGTGTGCGGGTCTAAGCTGAAGCAATCAGACGTGGCTGTATGATCAAATCAGATCAGACAAGAGCTGTGAGCTGAAGAAGTGTTGTAGCAGATCAGATCGAACAAGAGCTGCTAGCTGAAGAAATAAGCTAAGCTGAATCAGATCGGATAATAGCTGCGAGTTAAAGAAGTTTTGTAGCAGATCAGATCGGACAAGAGCTGAGTTCAGCGAAGAAGAAAATCAGCTTAGAAGCGTGGATTAGCTTAGAGCAGTTCAGCTGAAAGGAGAACGAACTGAAGCATTAATCAGATTAGCTTAGAGGTCTAAGATGAAATAGCAGAGCTAGTCCAAGCTGGAGAAGCACAGACATAATCAGAATAGTGTCGAAGCAGCTCAGAGCTGAACGAACTGAAAGCATTGTCAAGATCGGCTCAGAGCTGAACAAACTTGAGCAGCACATACCAGATTGTAGCAGAACAGCTCAAACATCTGAGAGCTGTATGAAGAAGTCAAACAGCTCAGAGCAAAAACAGCTCAGCGAACAACTCAAACCTCGCGAACAGATTTCAGGTTAGAGCAAATAAGTTATCAGAACAGAGCATGGGGAGTTCAATTTTCAGATCAGATTGGGAGATCAGCTCAGCACAGGGCAACTCAGCACAGATAGAATCAGCTAAGAGGGCTAATACAGAACAGCTCAGAGAGCTAATACAGATCAGCTCAGAGATTAGAACAGGTCAGATCAAAAGATCAGCCCAGTTAAGAAGCTCAGACAGACAGCGTAGAGTATATAAGTTCAGAATGAATAGTTTAGAGAATATCAGGTTCAGATCAGAACAGATGAACATTATTCAGCTCAGAGATATTAGAGATTTAGATTGACAAGTCATCTATAAAACATGGTCCAGAGCTGAGCCAAGAGACAACTTGGATGAACATTTATGAGGATCAAAACCAGTTATAGCATAATGGACAGAGAGATTTTTTATGAGACAGTCGAAGGTTTCCATTTCTGTGTAAAAAGCAACTGGGTTCTGTAGACAGAAGTCAACCCTCAGGAGAAGCATTTATTAGAACGTACCTTCGTCCCTGATGAAACTGGCTCAATAAATAGATGACGGACTGATTTTTGAAAAGACTACCGACTTACTTACAGTCTTACCATCCTACAGACCAACGAATTTTACACATAGCTCATGCTCTTCGAACCAGTTTACACGAAGTGACACACACACTACTTGTTGTAATCAACTTCTATGTCACATTTATAGTCGTATAAAACAGAGTGTGTAAGAGCTTTCCAAGATTAGGCAATAGTGGAATCCTCCCTGTACAATGAATAAGGGGAGGCGTAGGAGTTACAGCTCTGAAATTCCAAAAACATACTCTCATCCCTTATCTTTTACTACTTTAAGTTTCTTATCGATTTACTGTTGAATCGAGTTACTTCCGCACAAATAATTTTTGTTACTCGAGACAACAGATTGCGCTGAGATTATCCGAGCTGGTAACTCAGCTCTGAGACAAGGCGAAAGCTTGTAAAATAATTTTGAAAAAGAGTTTTTCGCACAATCGAGAGGAGTTCATTCACCCCTCTCTAAACTACCGAGCTGATATCTCAACTCTTTTTGATCCTAACAAGTCTTTTGCAAAGTTTTGACATTGTGTTCAACCTGATTTGTCCATTTGGACTCTGTTCAACTTGATTTGTCCATTTCGACTGGTAGCTTGTGCTGATCTGACATGCACTCCACTCTGATCTATTCATTTCAGATCTGATATGGACTCCGCTCTGATCTATTCTTTTAATTAGACTATTCTTTTATTATGTGAACTGATCTTTTGCAAGCTCCAATCTGATCTGTACACGAAACTACACTGCTCTTCTTTGTCTTCTTGAGTTGATCTTCTGATCTGATCTGATATAGACTCTTTCTGTTTTAAATTTTTATGCTTCTTAACTGTTTTTAGCTGCTGTTAGGAATAAAATTTAAATTTTGATTATAACAAATACAAGAAACCGATCAGATTACAGCTGTAAGATGCAGAGCTGAATAGAACAACTTAGGACGTAACAGACCAGCTCAAAGCATGTTGATCAGCTAAGAGCGGGCAGATCAGATCAGAATAATGTATATCAGCTCATAGTATGTCAAACACTTTACAAAAATGTATACATCTCAGAGTATGTCGAACAGTTTACGACAATGCATATCAGCTCAGAGAAAGCAGAACAGCGTACAACGTAGCTACTTAGCTCAGTATGATACAGATAAGATTAGAACAAATCGAACAGCTCAGAAATTTGGTTTTTAGCTCAGAACTTCGGATTTCAGCTTAGAGCAAGTAAATCAGTTCAGAGAAGTCATTTTCAGGTCAGAGCATGGAGATCAACTTATAGAGTTCTGATTCAGTTCAGAACAAGAAGATCAGCTTAGAGTATCAATTTTATGTTTACGGTAAGCAAAATAGATTAGAGTGATTCAGAATAGTTCAGAGTGGAGCTTCGAAATCAGAACAATGCTTTGTTTATGAATCAGCTTAGAGAAGATTCAGATTGGAGCTTCGTATATAGAATATCTTACAGCTTAGACAATACAGAAAACAGCTTAGAGCGATAACAACACAGAGACCAGCTCAGGGCTCAAGAATAGCTTTCAGTTAAGAGTATATGTGTATCCAGATCAGAGCTTGAAGAGATGAATCACAGTTCAGTATTGATGTTATCAGTTTACAAAACAGCTAAGAGGAACGTTTCCAGATCAGCTCAGAACTGTATATCAGAACAGACCTCGAAAAGGCTCAGATCAGCAAAGATAAGCTCAGATAATTTGGGATCGGATCTCAAGAGTAGTTTATAGTGTTTAACATAACAGCTCAGAACTTACAAGCTTTCAGATCACGATTACATAAAATAGCTCAGAATATGCAGATATCATTTTGGACGTGATTCTATCATATCAGATTGGATCAATTGTATGATTATTCACTGGCTAAATTACCGGAAGCTATCTTTGGACTTAACGGAACCTTTCCTGCGATTTCGACAGAAGAAATGGCAAGTTCTTCGTAGAAGGAAAAAAATCAACTAGCCGGTCCAGCGTATCATTTGCCGATTGATTGAGCTAAAAATCTCCATATATACAGGACGATGAACAGAAGCAAAAAAAATAGACTTTTGAAAAATAAATTTTGAACGCACAACTACGAACATCTTGATACACAGAATTTTGCAAACAATCTCAAGCTACATACTGTTACGCTGCAGAATTCACGTTGCTCAAAATTTCAATGTTCATCATCACCTTCGTTACAACGTACTCTCAAAAGCCTTAGATTTATTCATTCGTGTTGTAACTACTCTGTATTATTGAGTCTTGATTGTAAATTAATAACAGAGAGCATAGAAAGCGTGAAAGCTTAACCAGCTTAGAAGTTATCATTGTATTTGCAGAACAGATTACGCATATGTTTCTGTCGTGGTATTGCTAGGAGTTCTTTCATCTTGCGGACTGTCAGCTCGGGTTGCAGCGGGAGCTATTGTAATAAAAGTCTTTTAGTGAAATCCTTCCAGTTTGGAAGAAGGGGAGAAGTAGGAGTTTAAGCTCCGAACTTCCATAAACAAACTCTTTTCCCTTTTACTTTATTGTACTATTTTACAACTTTCATTATTATATATTTGTTCACTGTTCAATCGGGTTCATTCCACACATTTTCTTGATACTCGAGAGAATAGCAGCATACTAAGATCCTCCAAAGCTGTTAACTCATCTTAGAGGCAGTCGAATGTTTTAAAATATTTAAGAAAATATTTTTCGGAAAATTTGTGAAGCGGTTCATTTAACCCCTTATTCTGAGCTTCTGAGCTATATTTAAACTTTATTTTTGATCCACAAGTGGTATCAGAGCACGATCATTTTATTGTCCGAACAAAGTTTGTCTATCTGCAATTATCAATTATGTCGATCTCTCACAATAAAATTCTCATGTTTTCTAAGGAGGAATACGACGTCTGGAAGATCAGGAAGCAGGCTCACCTGGCGGCTTAAGATGACGATATGTGGTTTGTTATCACAGATGACCCTATAAAGATCATGAAGCCAAACACTGCTATGACCATCTCCTCCGGTTCAGCGCAATGGATTGAAAAGCCTAGATTTTAATGGACGTCGGAAGATAAAAATAAAGCTAATTTGGACATCGTGGCAAACATTATCCTGTACAAAACACTGGACAACAATATGTTCAGCAAGATCCAGACTTGTGTCACGACCAAAGAAATTTGGGATAAGCTAATCCAGATCTGTGAGGGAAATGAGGAAACTAAAGAGAACAAGCTCACTGTGGCCCTGCAGAAATTTGAGTCTATGAAGATGAAACTTGGTGAAACAATGACTGACTTCGATGAAAGATTCAGCTATGTGGTGATATAGATGACTAGATTAGAAAGAGAATACAACAACAGAGAACTGTCACTGAAAGTCATGAGAGCTCTTCCTAAGGAGTGGGATGTAAAAACTATGACAATGATGGAATCGAAGAACCTCAACAAATTGGAACTCCATGATCTATTTGCAAACCTGAAAGCATATGATTTGAGCTAGAAACCAGATCAGAAGAAGGACCTTCCACGTCCCAGCCTACTCAAGCATTAGCTGTGACATAAGAGAAGCCACAGAAGACAGCTGAGCATATCAGCAACGATACTATGTCCCTTTTCGTCAAGAAGTTTGGGAAATTCATGAGAAGAACTCAATCACCCTCTTTTTCAATTAACACAAATCTGAACATAATACTACTATTGATATGAAATGCTTTGAATGTGTCAGGCCAAGACATTTTGTTGCTAACTCCACAAAAACAAAGCATGATGATAATAGAAATTCAGATCATAGATGACACCACTCTGACAAGATGCCATACATCAAAAGGAGGGATCGCAAAGTGCTTGTAGCAGAGGAAAGAAAAAGCAAGTGGGCTGACTCAGACTCAGATGAGAGCACTTCAAGCAGTTTATCAAGTTACGGTGAAGAGTATGTACAATGTCTGATGTCTGATGATGTTGACGAGGTATTTGATTTCTCTAATAGTATGTTTACAAAAGAATACCTTTTTAATGCACTAACCAAAATTGCATATGAGTACAATAAGCCATCTCAGACGTTCGAGGACATTAAAACTGAAAACGAATTTCTGAAAGATAAGTCAGATGATGCAAGTTGTTTACAGCTTGAAGATTCGGTCTAAGACTGAGTTGAGTTAGCTGATAATAGAGAATGAATCTTTGAGATCCAAGTCTAAAGAACTCACATATGAAAATTATAAATTAAATCTGGTGCTGAGCTCTTGGACAAAGTCTTCTATTTCATTAGGCAAGCTGCATGAGTTCCAGAAACCATTTAATGATATAACTGGACTGGGTTTCAGCTATGGCGAAAGCAGCTCTAGTGATACCAGTAATCAATCATATCTGACAGATGAAAAGCTTAAAATAATGAGTTTTTGTGAGACCTGGATTTGTAATTTAGATTTATCGTTGGAATGAATCGATATATAGAGGTTCAGCTGGTTTTAGATCTCTATTCTGAGTGTTTGAGTTGCATTTTCGGGTTCCATTTCGTGTGTTGAACAATTCTGGAGATTTTGTATTTTTCGCATATTAGAGGTACCTGCTGGTTGACGTGTCAGCTGATGTTGAGAGCTAGCTGCTGGTCGGTGATGAATCCAGCAGAAGCGCGTTTTAGCGCGAGATTCCTAAAACGCTGTCGTTGCGTGAGGTTTTGGTTACGCGTGTGTTGTGATCAGCAGATGCGTTAGTATATTTTGCGTTGAGGGCAAAACGACTGCGTTTAGGTTAGTTGGCGCGACGTCGTCGTGCTAGTGGTTTTTGCTGTTTTTCCTTCCTTAGTTATTGTGAATTGTTTGCTCAGTTATCTTGAACTCTTGGCCTGATGTTGGGCGAGTTCTGTTTGTAACTTGCTGTTGTTTGTTGATTCAGAGTTGTTATTGTGATTTCGAGGACGAAATCCTTTTTAGTGGGGGAGAAATGTGAGACCTGGATTTGTAATTTAGATTTATCGTTGGAATGAATCGATATATAGAGGTTCAGCTGGTTTTAGATCTCTATTCTGAGTGTTTGAGTTGCATTTTCGGGTTCCATTTCGTGTGTTGAACAATTCTGGAGATTTTTGTATTTTTCGCATATTAGAGGTACCTGCTGGTTGACGTGTCAGCTGATGTTGAGAGCTAGCTGCTGGTCGGTGATGAATCCAGCAGAAGCGCGTTTTAGCGCGAGATTCCTAAAACGCTGTCGTTGCGTGAGGTTTTGGTTACGCGTGTGTTGTGATCAGCAGATGCGTTAGTATATTTTGCGTTGAGGGCAAAACGACTGCGTTTAGGTTAGTTGGCGCGACGTCGTCGTGATGTTGCGACTGGTACCAGCTGGTAGATCGCGTGTATGTTCCTGCTGGTTGATCAGCAGATGTCGATGTCAACGCGAGTCAACTTTCCTGTAGCGCGAGGAGGATACGTCGTCGTTTAGTTAGCGCTAAGAGTTTCAGCAGGTGGTTTGTTTTTTGTTAGGTACTTCTGCTGGTTTTGCTGACGTCTGTGGAGCGACGTCGTTTGAGTAAGTGGCAACGCCGCGTTTTGATATTGCTGCTGGTATCAGCAGGAGGAAGTGCTTTACGTGGTTTTGTGTGTTGCTGCTGGATGACCAGCAGTTGGTAATTAGAATCGTGTATTCTAAGCGACGTCGTTTGGATTAGTTGGTGCGACGCCGTTTTGAGAACCAGCCGTTAGCTTGCGTGGCGATTTGTTTAGCGTTGATTTGAGAATCAGCAGTGGTTCCTTGCGTCTGCCGTGGGTAGTGTTCCTGCTGATTTCTTTTGTGCCTGCTGGATGGTTGGTATCTGCTGGTGTGTCGGTGGAATTGTTTTTAATCAGAGTTCAGCAGCTGCGAGATTTATATATAGGAAGACTTGGTCTTCTTTCGTGTTATCGGTTTTCCATACTTAGAAATATTTTTCAAGCTCTTCGTTCTCTGTTTTCTTAACCCTCGTTACTGTTCACCGTGAGCTTCTCCGGTAGATCCCCGTCGACTCCGGCCGTTGTTTTGGGCAATTGAGGTAGCGTTGGACTCCTCTCGTGAAGCTCTTCTTTTTCGTACCAGTTCTAGAAGCTGTAATTGGCTAGTTGAGAAACGAGAAGTTGCTGCCAGTTCGTGAATTTTGTATTAGCAGGTAGAACTTCATTCCTCGTGTTGAAATTTTGTCTCTAGCCTTGTTTTAAGATCCTTGCGAAGTTGTGGTAGTAGGAAACGGCGTTGGTTGAGCGTAGCTCCCAGCCGTGATCTTCTGTTAGATCCCTGAGTTTTACGCTTGTTGTTTAGCAGGCTTTTACCAGAGTCTTCGGGATTTCCTTTCAGTGGTAATTTTAGCTCAGGAGTTTAAGGTACGGATTTGAGCTTATATTACGGCGAGGTTACGGCTTGGATGAATTGTGAGATGGCTTTGCTGGTTTATGTGTTTCTTTGCCTGTTGAGGCTGCTGATTTATGAGATGGCCGAGTGTTATGTGTTATGTACTTGCTGATGTTGTTACTGCTTTCGCATATGTTGCTATGCTTGTCATCTCCAGTATGTGCATACACGTATTTGCATCTCATCCCAGCTTTATTGCCATCGTTTCGTTGTTCTTGTTCTGTTTCTTACCAGGTTGCGAGGGCGAGCGGTAATACCGCACTCTCATCTCCCTGCTGGGATCGTAGCCACCATGCGCCGAGTGGTTAACTACCACAGTTCATGGGCGAGGCAACAGCAGGTCGAGTTGTTTGATGCATCTGGTAATTGGGTGTAGTTTCATGGCGAGTGGCTCACTACCACACTGTGAACTCACCCCGTGGCCACTGTATATTGTTGGAAATTCTTGGAGCTATGCTTGAGTTCCCTAGCTCCCTTGTGGGTCGAGCATTCCGTTGTTCTTCGGCGTCTCATACATAGCATCTGCATTTTATTCCTTGCGGTTTATTGCTGTTTTATAGTTGCTCTCCGTACTGGGGTTTGACCCCATGTCCCTCTGGGGCTTGGTTTGTTTCTTTGTTGCTTTGTTTTCAGGAAACCCAGGTTCTACAGCTGGTCGTGGTTTCAACCCAACCGGTGGTGCCTCAGGAGGTGGCTAGTGTGTCCCAATAGCATATAGCATATATAAATATGTATCAGTTAGCCAGGGGATGCCCTGTGCTTTGTTGTTGTACCCGGAGGGGGAATGTGATACGTGATGGATTTATGTATGCTTTGTTGTTAATGGTTTTATGATTTGGGAAACTTATTTTAAGTATCATTGTATTTTAAATTATATGTTTAAAACCGTCAGGCCTAAAAGCGAAAATTTTACCCACTTTTTATATAGCTTCCGCATGTGTTTATCTATTGTGAGCAAGAGGCCTGACATTTTGGTATCAGAGCTTAAACTGGGATAAGCTCAATTCCTTTGATCACACTTGAGTCTAGGCACAGTGTTGCGTATTACATGTGCTTGACTTATATGACTACGTGCTGCATATGTTGTGTTATATGCTTTCTTTGCTGTATCTGTTCTGTTTTCCTTATCCTGTTGAGTGTTTTAGATGCCGCCTAGACGTCGTGGGAGAGGTAGGGGGCTGTTCCAGGAATCAGGAGGACAGAATGAGGATCAGTATAGTGCGCCTAGTCATACTCTTGAGAGTAGTGGAGAGGAGGAGGCTGCAGCTCCGCCGGCTCCGGTAGAGAGAATGGATGTGGTCATAGCTCGGTTTCAGAGGATGAGTCCTCCTATCTTCAATGGTGATGAGTCGAGTGAGGACGCGGATTCTTGGCTCCATAGCGTCATACATATTTTTGATCGAGGCCAGTATGACGACGATCTCCGGTTGAGGTTGGTGACCCTGTTGTTGAGGAAGTCCGTAGAGCGTTGGTGGCGAGGTACGTCTAGTACCTTACTGGAGACTGGGGTTGGCATTAATTGGGACACTTTCTATCAGGTCTTCAGGTAGGAGTATGTCCCTGACTCCTATGTAGCTGCCCGTGAGCGGGAGTTCGAGTTCTTGGAGCAAGGTTCGTTGTCTGTGCATGAGTACACTCGCAAGTTTTCTGCTTTGTTGGCGTATGTTCTGCATGTTGCTGGCCGGGAGAGGGCCAAGAGCACCAGGTTTGTGGAGGGCTTGAATGGAGATCTGTACCAGAGCGTTCTGACAAGCAAGCCCAAGTCCTATGCTGAGGCTGTGGATACTGCTATCCACATCGAGGAGGGCATGAAGAGCCGTAGTGCGCGTAGAGCGCAGGTGGCGCAAGCGGTGCAGGGTGGTAGACCCGCTGGTCAGGGAGCTCAGTCGTCCCAGAGTTCCCAGTCCGCGCATTTTCCTCAGCAGCAGCAGCAGCAGGTAGCTCAGCAGTCTGGCCGTCAGAGGTTTCGACCCCGCGGTCAGCAATTTAAGAATAAGTCTGGTTCAGGGTCTTCTGGTTCTGGCAGTTCGAGTAGCAGCGGCTCTCGGGCGGAGTTTTGTGGCTTTTGCGGTGGAAAGCATTCTTCCACGCAGTGTGTTGATGTGCAGGGTTCCTGCAACCTTTGTGGTCAGTATGGGCACTTTGCGAGAGTGTGCCCGTCAGCTGGAGCACAGCAGACCGCGGCCCAGCCTCAGGGTCGTGGGGGTCAGTCTAGGGGCCGCTCGCAGCAGTTTCAGCAGCCCCGTTTTGGGGAGACTCCGTTTAGGCCGTTTAAACAGCCTGGCCCTTCGCGTTTTGGGCAGTCGTCTCAGCCTTTCTTTGCAGGACCCCAGCAGGCACAGTTTAACGCCTTTACGAGGGAGAAAGCCGAGGAAACACCGAGCCGGGTGATGTTGGGGATCCGGATCCGCACCCCGGCAGGCAGCGGAAGAACAATAAAATTTAACCGGGATGCGATCAATACGAAGAACAAATCAATTATATGCATCAACATACATAGGGTGTTTTAACGAGTTACCTCTCTGGCACTTGTGCCTGGCTCCAACCGGTGTTTCAAGAACCCGGTGCTTCTCGGTTGATTGCGGTAGCTACGTCAATCCGGTCCACGACCAGATCCGAGACTCCTTCGTCAGACTGCACTAGAAGTCCTGACGAGATCAGCACGATCGGATTCTCCTCGAAAAACTAGGCCGGAACAAAATTCCGGCGAAGTTGGCGGCGGCGGCGGGCGGCGCACGGCGGCGGCGTGGTCGAGGGAGGAGAAGAGAGGGAGGCGGCGGTTTGCCAGTTCATGTTAAATTTGATGAATCTATTTTTTCTTCGAATTTTGTAGCTTCACTTAATGATATTAGAAACAGGTTTGAAGCTTCTAATCTGCTTGAATCAAGTGATGATGAGTTACAGGTTCGAAGACTAGTATAAGTTATCCAAGCTAAACCAGATCAGATGCCAGCTGATCCAGATCGGGAGCAAGCTGGTGTAGACAATGTGCAAGCTGGACCAGATCATGTGCAAGCTGATCCAGCTCAGGATCCAGCTGATGCATATTCTACGCAAACTGATGGAAATCACGCACAAACAGATGATCCAAACATACCGGTAATCAACATGGATGATGAATATGAAGAATCTACTATACCTGAGGAAGCTGCAATCTCCTATGGACCTAGTCTCCGGTGGAATAAAAATCATCCACCCGAATTGTTCATCGTAATCCTACTGCACCTCTTAGGACACGAGGGCAGATGATAAACGAGTACTTTAATTCAGCATTCAACTCACATTTATAACCTAAGAAGATAGATGAGGCCTTAGCTGACTCAACATGGATAGAATCTATGCAGGAAGAACTTAGTCGATTCGAACGTAGCAAGGTATGGCACTTAGTTTCTAGACCAGCTAATCAAAATGTAATAGGAACTAAATGGTTATTTAGGAATAAATTGGATGAAAATGGTAATGTAGTAAGGAATAATGCTAGACTAGTTGCTCAAGGCTATCGGTAGGAAGAAGGAATAGATTTCGATGAAACATTTGCACCAGTAGCCAGATTAGAAGCTATACGCATCTTTCTCGCATATGCATCATTTAAAACCTTCAAAGTTTATCAGATAGATGTTAAAAGCTCATTATAAACGGTATCCTAAATGAGGAAGTGTATGTTGCGCAACCTCCTGGCTTCGAATATCATACCAAACCAGATTACGTGTATACACTGGATAAAGCTCTGTACGGTCTAAAACAAGCACCAAGCGCTTGGTATGATACACTGTCCAAATTCTTAATAGAGCATGATTTTACTCTTGGATCAGTAGATAAGCCTCTGTTTAAGTTTGTTAAAAATAGTCACGTCATCCGTCGAGGCTGATACTGAATCTCACAGTTAAAGTCCTTGAACAATTCCATCCATCGACGCTACCTCATATTCAAATCTGACTGCGTGAAGATATATTTCAGACTCTTGTGGTCGGTGTATACCACAAAATTCTTCACCATACAGATAATGTCGCCAAATCTTCAAGGAAAACACTATCGCAGCCAAATCCAAATCATGAACAGGGTACCTCGTCTCGTGAGGCTTCAACTGTCGAGATGCATAGGCAATCACGTACCCGTTCTGCATCAGCACACATCCTAAACCATTGAGAGAAGCATCGGAGCACACCACAAATCCTCCGGATCCAGACGGTAGAGCCAAAACAGGAGCAGTAGTCAACTTCTCCTTCAACGTCTGAAAACTATACTCGCACTCATCAGTCCACACAAATCTCTTATCCTTCTGAGTCAACTGAGTCAAAGGCCTGGATATCGATCAAGCCAGAATTCGCACTTGCTGAACTTGGCGTACAATTGCGAGTCTCTCAATCTCTGCAACACCAGTCTCAAATGCTCCTTATGCTCTCTCAAGCTCCTCGAGTACACTAGGATGTCATCTATGAAGACGATCACGAATCGATCAATATAGTCGCTGAAGACGCGATTCATCAAAACAGCTGGGGCATTAGTCAACCCAAACGGCATGAAGAGAAACTCATAATGCCCATAACGAGTCAAAAAAGCTGTCTTCGCCACGTCAGCGTCTCTAATCCACAGCTGGTGATAACCAGAGCGCAAATCAATCTTCGAGTAAACAACTGATCCCTGCAACTGATCGAACATGTCATCAATCCTCGGCAAAGGATACTTGTTCTTCACCGTCTCTTTATTCAGCTGTCGAAAGTCCACACACATCCTCATAGACCCATCCTTCTTCTTCACAAAAAGAATCGGAGCTCCCCAAGGTAACATACTCGGTCTGATGAAGCCTTTCTCCAAGAGATCTCTCAACTGGTCCTTCAACTCTTTCAACTCTGTCAGCGCCAACCGGTAAGGAGCTCTAGAAATCGGGGCAGTACCGGGAACCAACTCAATGCTGAAGTCGATCTCACGTCTCGGAGGGAATCCAGGAATCTCATCCGGGAATACGTTGGGAAACTCTCGAACGATCGGAATATCACTCAATTCCAATCGCGGATCTTGGGAACTGTCAAGCGCATAGATCATGAATCCCGCATTACCTAGCGATAGCAGGCTAAACATCTCCATGGCAGAAACTAGTGGAATCTTCGAGCGTGAATCAGAACCATAGAAATCCCACTTCTCTCCCGAGTCAGGGAGAAATCTCACCACACCATGAAAACAATCAACAGTAGCCTTATAGCTAGACAACACATCCATCCCCAAGATACAATCAAAATCTCTCATTCCCAAAACAATCAGATTGGATACCAAAACGTGCTCATCAAATCGAAGCACACAATCCAACACCACTTCACGGGACCACAGATTTACATCAGCAGGCATAGACACGGAAACAACATCACACAATGGGGAAGAACTCAACCAATTCTCACAAACAAACAACTCAGAAATAAAAGAGTTTGATGCACCAGTGTCAAATAAAACTCTCGCAGGATAATAAAAAACAGAGCATGTACCTGCGATCATCATACCAGGCGCCTCCTCAGCCTGCTCTCTAGTCAACGCATTCGCCTGAGCCTGCTGCAGAATCTGAAACGGAGGCCTCGTAGGTGCTCCAAATCTAGAAGGCTCACGGGGTTGGAATCCAGATCGCTGGGTAGGGACAGGAAACTGTGGTCTATAAGATGAACCACCAGCTGATCCCTGCTACGAATGAATCGAAGACTGACCCATCAACAGAGGAAACACTCTAAGGAAGTGTCCTGGCTGTCCACAGTTACGGCAGGACCCCTGAACTCCATGACACTGTGAAGTCGGATGCCTTCCTCCGCACTGTCCACACAACATGCCACTAGAACCGCTGCCAGAACCAGAGGAACTCGAATCCGCCTTCTTCTTGAACTGTTTCCCATGAGGTTGAAATCTCTGGCGGTTCGACTATTGCTGCTGCTGTGACCCCTGAGGAGAATAGAAAGATTGCGATGCATCCTGAACAGGCTGATAGGTGCGTCTAGTAGTCGGCTGAATCGGAGCCACAACCTCCATCACACTCTCCTCAATATCCACTGCTCGGTTCACCGCATCAATATAGGTCGCAGGCGAACCTACCTCAGATTATCGAACTCCCGCTCCCGGCTGTTATAAAAGGACTCTGGGGTATACTCCTGTCGAAAGGCCTCGCAGAAGGTCTCCCAAGTGATCACAGCCCCACTATCACGAAGGATACGAGAATTACCCCTCCACCAGCGCTGTGCATTGTCTCTCAGCTGCAACACTGCCAGCTTCAGTCTTTTCTCGATAGCGTACTCCAGAGTGTCGAACAACTCCTCCATCTGAGCTAACCAAGATTCAGCCATTGCACCACCCTCTGCTGCAGAAAGTGTCGGAGGGTTCGTCGGCTGAAACCTAGCTAAGACAGACTCCATTCCGCCTATCTGTCTAGTAACATCCTCAACCTGATGAACATCATCATCACTACCTGCCCTAGACTCATCCTCAGTACGTCTAGTCGTCCTACCTCTTCCTCTTCTCGGCGGCATCTAAACAAGTCTAGAGGTAAGATCTCACAGCAGATAGATATATCACGTAGACAGATAAAAGATCACATAAGTCACAGAGTCAATCAAAATCAAATCTAAACTCTGTGCCTAGACTCAAGTGTGATCAAGGGAAATCGAGTTTATCCCAGTTTAAGCTCCGATACCAAAAATGTCAGGCCCCATGCTAATTACTCAAGATAATAGCACAATTAAGCACATAATCACGGAAGCGCAAAAATCGGGCTTAAAAATTTTCGAAATACTTTAGGCCTGAACTTAAAATCATACCTTCAAAATATTCATAATCAAAATATGAGTTGACTCAGACTCATACCAATCAGGTAACAACAATAAATCTCAAATCGAATACAGATCCCCAATACATAGTAACACGGGGCATACCCCGGTTCAATAAATAAATATATATTATATCTGGGACTCAAGGGAACAGGGATCGACCAGCTGAACCTCCACTCTGTCCAGCTTGGTTACTTGAAGATCCTGCAAACGGGTAACGCAGACCCAAACAACACAAAGCAGGAAAACAAATACGAGTTCAAATCTCAGTACGAAGAGCAAATCAAAACAGCTAATTACGCAACATGCTATAATCAATGCTATGAAATGCATGAGGGCTATCAAAGATCGGATAGCTAGACCAGCAAGTCAACTGGCAATCATATCAATCGAGCCTCTATACCATGCACAGCAAGTCAGCCGGTGGAAATCATCGGTCTGTGATCTTCAGGGTCCGTCAACCCATCACAGCTCCATGGTAGACACTCGAATCCGGTCGTCACCACTCCAATGATAGCGTTGGACTTTTCGGGCACGACAACTCAGTCGTACAGTCACAACGTGGCTCTAATCTCGAGTCATCAATCAATCTGTCAGGCTCAATATGTATGCATGTATGCCAATCAATCATCAATGCACAATGCATTCAATAATTCATACGTGAAACAGAATGTACAATTCAATCAATTCAAGAAACTGTAACACGTAAAATCATATAATCACATCAGCAGGTTCAAAACATCAATCATAGTCATGTTCATGCTCTAAGCTGCTAAATCTGCTCAATTCGTACCTCAATCCCCAAAATCCTACCTCACAGATTCCTCAAGTGCACGACAGGACTTCCTGGAAGCTGGAATCTGTTTCAAAGCCTCAAAAA
>KV007839.1:0-20027 GCA_001598015.1 Dorcoceras hygrometricum
GATATTGTGTTTAATAATTCAAAATATAAAATGCAATAAAATGTTCACTATCATGCCATATGGCACAAGATACTGCATACCATTTGGAAAATATCAGACAGACACCACTTTGAACTTTAAATGTGTTTTATGCTGACTTATCTTGACTTTTGTAACCTTTGATTATCTTATAAACTTATTAGAAAGTTTTTACTCTAAACTTATGTTTTGGATTTAGAGAGTGTTATTTCTGAACTTATTAAAAATATATTATAACACTTACAATTTAAGATGTTTTAGGAGGTTATAAGTCGTTAGGTTTAATTTGAAAATAAACAAGTTATCAAAGTATTTGGATAAATTTATAAACAACTTAAAAATATTAATGTGTGTGGTATTATAAGATCTTTTATTCTCAAAATTACGCAAGGGTATAAAATTGAAATTATTTGGTGAAATTTTTTTGTAAAAAAATATTTTAATATTTTGTAAATCTTTTATTTGACAAAAACAATTTAGGGTAATTGAGATTGAGTAGATGTCATGGTTAAAGAAAGAAAGAAAGAAAGAAAAAAAAGTTATTTTAGCAACGGATCCAATTGATCGTATTAAAGTATTTGGATAAATTATTTTACAAACAACTTAAAAATATTAAAGTACGTGGTATTATAAGATCTTTCTATTCTTAAAGTTACGAAAGGGTATAAAATTGGATTATTTGGTGAATTTTTTTGTAAAAGATAGTTTAATATTATTTTAAATCTTTTTGTACATATAGTTAACAAAAACAAATTAGGAAAAAAAATCATCTTAATGACACAATGTAGATTTTAAAAAATAAATAAAAATATTTCTGAGGATTAAATGTTAAAAAAAATATATGGTGACCTTAATTTTTTTTAAACAGGTTATGAGCTGTCAGACGGCTTATTTTGATAGCATATAATTTAAACTCAATCAAACAATCTCTTACATTTAGATATGATGTGTTATAAATGACGACCATCAATACATTAACAAGGTGATTACTACAAAATAATCATCCCAAAAATGAGACATCTATTTAAATTAGTTAAAGAATTTTAAAAGATCAAAATGATACAAAAAACTGGAGAATTGAATCTGATGAAGAAAGTTATCAGATCGATGATAATGAGCTTATACAAAGGTATTTTGCCTTGTTGTGGTAATTGAGATTGAGTAGACGTCATATGGTTTAAGAAATAAAGAAAGAAAAAAGAAAAGTTATTTTAGCAATATGTCCAGGGCCTTTTTCAACTGAGTAGAAAAGCAGTGGTTTTTTTAACCTTAAAGGTGAATCTGATTATGACACAAACGTTTTTCATACAAAGTAAATTTTTTGTAAAGGGTAAAAGACCAATCAACCAATCGGTGTATATGTACAGTAGCATGTGTTGCCATTCTGCCACGGCCAGTCTCCAGGATTTTGGGCTTTATGCTTCATTTAGATTTAAATTCCTTTTTTTTTTTTCCTTTCTTTCTTGTTGATACCTTATATTCTATAAATTTATAACGATGTACAATTATTTTAATCTAATATCGGTTAACTTATTATAATTATAACTCTAGTTTCTACTCATCCCTTCTCATTCTCCTTTCATGCCTAGTTACATATCAGCAAACCCATTTCTAGGATTTCTTTTCTCATTTTCAGCAATAATATAAGAATTAACTCGGATTAAATATTGAAATTGAAATGGTGGTCTTTCCCCAACCAGTACCTAAAAAATGGTAATTCGAACTGAAATCTGATTCATCCAATGTTGAGATGGAAAGAATCTGTCTTTGTTGAAAAAATTCTGGCTAGAAGCTTATTATCGAAATTTGAAATTATAGGAATAAGATTATAAAACGTTAGAAAATATCTATCGATATCAAGTCCAAAGCACCTGTATGATAGGGGTGTCAATTCGGGTGGGTCGGGTGGGTTCGGATCGGGTTGGGGTGAAAAGTAAAAAAAAATTCCCAACCCGAACCCGAATCAACCCGAACCTGAATTTTTTCGGGTGGGTTCGGATTGGGTTATCGGGTTGGAGTGTATTTTAGTGTTAATTTGGGTTGATAGGGTGAGTTCGGGTCGGGTTGAATAATTTTTTTAAAAAAACTCCCAACCCGAACCCGAGGTTGGGTCCGAATTTGACACCCCTACGCTGAACTCTCTTACTTTTGTCCTTGGACAATAAATGCGAATTTAATGCATTGTGTAAACTCCGTACTATACATTAAATACTTCTCATTTTTGCTCTGTAAGATAATCCTTGTGCTTCAACAACCCTGTCAATATCCCGATTGTTGTCTTACTTGTCCAATGTCCATAAATGCTCGTTTGAATGTTAAACTCTTGTTATTTGTTCTGATCTGTTGATATTCTCACTGTTCTGTTCTGTATAACTTACTAATAAATTGACTTACTAATCTGATCTGCTCTTACTCGCTATCTGATATTAACTCTAATATGCTCTTACATATCCGATCTGAACTGTTTTTGAACTGAAATCCTAATATGACCAACACAATATCTTCTTATGTTCTATTCTCATCAAAGAGACGCTCAAACTTTCTCAATCTTTTCTAAATAATACCACCGTTTTTTGTTCCGAGCTCATTTGTTTTGTTATCACAAAAATTAGATTAGTTATCTTAACCTATGGAATATTGATTCAAACATTTAAGCAACCATAAACTTTTTTTTTTATTACAAATTACATAATATAATATATATTTCAAATAAAATGTTATGCATGCACCCATTTAATCAATGCTGATTACCAATTACAATAATGCATTTGATTTGATATCTATTTATTTATATCGAGCATGAGTTATATTTTTTATCTGAACGTAATAAATGTGTTGGATCTGTTTTGACAGATCCTGATTAAGTTTTGAATTACACAAAACCTATTGTTGTTATTCTAACAATTCTACTCAAGTGCGCAGATTTCAGGTCGAAGAATATGTCCAGCAGATGGTTCACAATGAATGTTCAGCAGTTGGTTTGGTGCGTTCATGGAGTACAACATAACCTATCGTTAAATGTGACTGCAATTCATATTTGTATATATAACGTCTTGCTTCTAAATCATGGTGACAATTCATATCTTATTCCCACGAGTTAATATTTTCATAATATTTCATAATAGTTTTACATCATAGCAAATTATACATTTATATCTAAATATCTCATTTATTAATTCATATTTTATAAATCACCATTATTTGAGCTTAATTATGAATATCATAATGCTTTTCCTCCTAAAATTCTATCAGTATTCAGTACTCGAGTTGGAGGGAGGGAGGAAGCATAGTCAAAAGAGATATTGAGTCCGAAGGGGAGGGGGTTTTCTGGGTTAAAGCAAATACCTTGGGTTAAAACTAGGCAGGATGTAGGATTGATCGCAGAAGCACAAGTGGGACTTGTCAATTCTTAGGGGATCGACTGATTTCCGGTTCAGTAAGAAGCAGACGTACATTGCAACGTCCACAGCTGAAGCGGAGTACCTAATAGCTGGCAGCTGTTGTGCTCAAATACTATGGATTCAACACCAGCCAGACGTATTTCTATACCACGTGGTCCCTGATGAAATGATGTCTGATGTCAATGTGTTTTGTCCTTGAATGCAGCATTGGATTTTGGATGATCGTGATGGCACTGGTGTTGTCACAGAGAATGGGCGCTTCAGAAGCATCTCTATTGTCGAAAGAAAAATTGATGGAAAATGGTTTCCGATATCTCACACACTATGCATTTTCGGCGAAAGAAACGAACAAATTAATGTAATATTACAATAAATGCACCTATATTTTTATATTAAATTCACGCACACAAATTGAAAATAGTTACAAACACACACATGTAATTATATTATAATTATAATAATCACTCATAAAAATATATTACCTATGATTATTTTAAGTTAATCAAGTGGCAATAATTTTGAAAGAAAATTAATTCGCACGCGTCTATTATGCAAAAGATAAATTTTTTATTTTCGTAAACAATAAATACAAGAAAAAATTGTTTATGCGCACATGCTATATGTGCCAGCTGTACATTGTCGATCACTAAAATCCTGGCAGTTGATAATCACAGTAAAAACCGTTAGCACCATAAATAAATAAATACAATAATAATAACTTTAAAGGGCCCACTTTATATAAACAAAATCAATTCTACAATGTAATTTTTTTTCATAGTCCGAAATAACTACCGGTGCGATGAAATTGCTCTATTCCATATCAATTTCATACTCTATATATAAAAATGAGTATTGACCCGAGACTTCCATATCTAGAATAATGTCATTATTAAGTTTGCTATCTACATAAATTAGGAAAATTATTCGTATATTGGAATTGACATCAAAAAATTTTTATAGTTGGAGTAATATTAAAATTGTTCAGACATATTTTGTACATTTCATTTGTAAAAAAGAAATTATAAACATTGCTTCTAAGTTTTAAACATCATATATTTATTTCAAAAAAAGTTAATTTCTCATTACAACAGACTAATTTCTTTGCAAGTGTATCTTGGCACATTAGAATTATGTTATTACTCAATTAATTCAATAGATCTAAACTTTGTCGTTGGTTTTATATAGAAAACTCAACAGAATTTTCTAATCGATCATAAGGAATTCCAATTAAATTCAGTTTCAATAGGAACAATGTTCACCCCTACCAATTACTATTTATTATTATTTTATTATATTTCTCTTTTAATTTTTGTATTTATTTTTATTTTTGGTCCATGTACCAAAAAATACAGTACGCCAGTTAGCGGGTAAAAACAACTGATCCCCGGGTTAAAAACCTGATTCGCCATATCCGCGCATTCTAGCAGCCCCTCACCCGCCAAACTAAAACAGCTGGGCCCATTGCTAAAATAAGCGGAAGTGCACAGTATATTCAAAGAGCCCCTCCGTCTTCTCGTTTTCTGGAAACTTTCTTTTGAGATACAGAAGCCTGAATTTTGAAGAACAGCCAAATTCGGAAATCGGGGATTAAATTTTTTATTTTTTCTGTTATAAATATATGTACAGAACGTTGTATCACTGTATACAGTGGAGGTTGCGAGTCTGTGCTCTTATCCTACACCCCCACCCAGACAGCTCTGACTGTCCAGCGGTGTTTTCTTGATTCACACACTGTTGATTTGGTGTCTATTACATATGAGGAAACTACTTATTGTCATGGCCAAGATTTCGATTGAGTTTCTCATATAGTTTCCCGGAAGAATTTTTTTTTCTTTTTTTGGCGAATCAAGAAAATTTTTGTACGTCGGTCAAGGAATCTTGGAGAATTTATATGGGTATGTGAATCTTTTTCTGCGTGTCCCCTTTTTGCTTCTCTTCTAGACCGATTTTCTTGGTGTTTTGAATTCTCTGTTTTCTGAGATTGGTTGGAAAGATTGATGGGTTTGCGCGATTGCGTCGTTTCTTGGTGATTCCGGTTGTGTTGATGTTAATTTGATCTCATGTTGTTTGTTGGTGCATTATTCTCCCTTTTCTTTCTTTCCTTTATTTTTTTTTGGGTTTCTGATTAAATTGGCCGCGTGTGTTAAATCTGTTTTCTTTATTGAATATATATAATTTTTTTTTTCGCTGTGTCCAGCCTGTGATTTTGTTGTGGTACCCGTATTTGTGTTTCACCTCTCCATGTGTGTTACTTTTTCGTACAATCTGTGTGTATCTGTGCTTGGTTTCTGCTGTTAACACTTTGTGCTTTTTAATGGGTTGATGTGCCTTTCTTCCTACCTCTGCCCCACAAAAACAGAGAGAGTGGAAACAAGCAATTTTTTCAGGTGGCTTAGGCCTTCTCAGTTAATATTGATATACATATATGTGCAACTTTCTTGATTTCTCGTCCATTACCAACTCCCATAATGTTTTATATATAAGTTCCTTCATGCTGTCACTTAATTTCCACTCTATATGAGCGTTTTTTTGTTGGGTGGTTGTGGTTTTCTTGATTTTCTTGCACCTTGGCTGAATCTGAACATTGATTGAATTCATCCACAGAGGCCACAGTGAGTTATTCAGGGAGTATGGATGATGAGTATGAGAAGTTTATCCGGAGAATGAACCCTCCTAGGTATCTCTCTCTTTCTGTTTAATTTATTTATTGCTCTGTAGAGAAGTGTCGCTTCAATTTATTTCTCATGTCACACCTATTCCATCGTGTGATATTAATTCATTCACTTGTTGCCAGAGTTGTAGTTGATAATGAATCTTCCAAGAATGTTACTGTCATTCAGGTATGGATTGGTTTGATCATTTTTTGGTTCACTCTTGATTTCTACAAGGTGGGGTTTTTTTACCAAATTTAAGATTTTCTTTACGAATGTCCTTTCTTGGTGCAGGTGGACAGTGCTAACAAACATGGAATTCTCCTAGAAGTTGTACAAGTGCTTACTGATCTTAATCTTGTCATTACTAAGGCTTATATTTGTTCCGACGGAGGCTGGTTCATGGATGGTAACATGATGTTTCTTTTCCTTTAAACCCGCTTTCCGATATCGTCAATTTACCTTAACAAAAATTATCTATCGCCTGTTTTCCGGAGCAGTTTTCAATGTCACTGACCGTGACGGAAACAAGGTAATCGATGAAGGGATTCTTGATTACATTCATAAGGTGGGTTGTTAGAATTGTGAAAATTTTGACAGCTATCTCTAAGCATTAGTGAGGCCACCACAAATTGATACCTTGGTTTCGTTTTCAGTCGCTCGGTCCGGATTCTTGCTTCGCATCTTCTATGAGAAGATCCGTTGGGGTGACCACGGGCATGGACCACACGTCTATCGAGCTGATCGGGAGTGATAGGCCAGGGTTACTTTCCGAAGTTAG
This sequence comes from Dorcoceras hygrometricum, assembly GCA_001598015.1. Lineage (NCBI taxonomy): Eukaryota > Viridiplantae > Streptophyta > Magnoliopsida > Lamiales > Gesneriaceae > Dorcoceras > Dorcoceras hygrometricum. The sequence goes on from KV007839.1 coordinate 6,852, forward strand.
TGCTGTCCTCACCCACCTCAAATGCAATGTGGTGAATGCTGAGGTGTGGACTCATAATACTCGAGCCGCAGCCGTGATGCAAGTAACGGATGAGGAAAATGGTGGCGCGATAACGGACCCCGAAAGGCTAACCATGATTAAGCACCTTTTATGCAATGTGCTGAAGGGTAGCAATAAATCGAGGGAAGCCAAGACGGTGGTGTCTCATGGGGCAACCCACACTGAGAGAAGGCTTCACCAGATGATGTTTGCTGACCGAGATTACGAACGGATGGGCGGCGATTCGATTGATGAGAAAGAAAGGCCGAATGTGAATGTTATAAATTGGCATGATAGAGATTACTCTGTGGTCACCATTCGGTGCAAGGATAGGCCGAAGCTTCTCTTTGATATAGTGTGCACTTTGACTGATATGCAGTATGTGGTATTTCATGGAAATGTTGATGCGGAACAACCAGAAGCATATCAGGTATGATGTTTTCCATAACATAATGTGTAACAATTTGTTTTATCTTAGCCTATGCACTGAAAGAGCTTTTGTTCTGGATTCGAAGGAGTACTGTATAAGGCATATCGATGGGTCGCCCGTAAAATCTGAGGCAGAGAGGCAAAGGGTTGTTCAATGTCTGGAAGCAGCAATAGAGAGAAGAGTATCTGAAGTAAGTGAGAATTTCATAACATCATATTCATAGTCTTATGGTTTCAATGAATAGATCAGCTTTTATCCAATGGTACAGTTGCCTATGCCTTATGTAACCTGTTGCCTTATCTTATGTGTTTGATGACATTTAATCCATATTATAGTTTTATCTAGTTTGGATATCATCCTGTTGTTAGGTGAAGTTTACAGAACTTGGTTTCAGTTTGACGTTTTATATTTGTGCCTGCTGGTGTGGGCCACTGAAATATTACCACTCTTCACAACATAAGCGTGAGTTTTAAGGTTGTTTATTGCATGAAATTGATGGCGCACTTTTTCATCCTCAGGGCTTGAAGTTAGAACTATGCACGACTGATAGAGTTGGGCTCCTATCTGATGTGACTCGGATCTTCCGCGAAAACAGCCTAACTGTGACCCGAGCAGAAGTGACGACAAGAGCAGGCAAAGCTGTGAATACGTTCTACGTCCGATGTGCATCAGGGCATCCCGTCGACCCCAAGATAATAGATTCCATTCGACAAACAATAGGACAAACCATACTCCGAGTGAAAGATTCCCCTCAAGAGATAACTCAAGAATCTCCAACAAGGTTCCTATTTGGTGGCCTTTTCAAGTCCAGATCATTCTGCAACTTCGGCTTGGTTAGATCCTACTCGTGAGACGCAGATCCTATCAAACATTGGTTCACTTAAATCCGAAATTCCTTCTGGCTTTGGTCTTGAATCTTCACCCGAGAGCACAAAGCCTTAGATATAGCACAGGATATGTATGTACATATATATAATTATATATATGCGTCGTATGCTCGTGCTGTCTTATACCGGTCTGGTCCGATGTGTTGTCCATGAAATCATATATAAAGAACATGTACTGCATTTTACTTATAATTTGATGGAATCACTAGCGAGTTGCTCCTCAAGCGTCGGCTTGACTTCGTTATCCTCACTCAACAGTCAAAAGAATCTTGACAAGATTTAAGAAGGGTATGAAGATTCCAAATCTTCACTCAAAATTAAATAATTGTTCCCAAGGTTTACCCAAACTTGAGGAGCATATTTAAATGTGTAGACAATGACATGTAATGTAAGATGTTCATTGAATATTTAACATTTGAAAACTAGCTTATTTAAGTGCTTTCGTGTGTGGATTGAATTGCCAAACCACTACATGTGGATAGCCAAAGTGGACTAGATAGAGTGGCTACCACTGGAATCCACTGCATCATTGACCAAGAATCAAATGCAATCCTTAAAAAAACGAAAGATTGCAATTTAACAAAATCTAATTCCAGTTGTCTCATTGCAACTCAAATAGTTATATGATACATAACTCAAACGTTACGATTCATTTTTTGAACTCAAATATTTAAACGATAGTCGGAGACTTTGATAACATAGTAAGACTCTAGAATTTGCATCTGCAATGAAAGATCATCAAATCGGACATGTCGACGTGGTGGTTTCCTAAAAGTATATATACAAAAATCGCAATCAATTATGAGTAGTTGGTGTTTCATATTTGATGTGTGCCTATGCAGAAATATAAATGGTCCAAAACTCTAAGGTTATGTTCGAACAACTTTCAGATCTGTTTTAATTGAAATTTTTATAAAACATTTTTGAAAAATATTGAGAAAGTGTTATTTAGATACTTTTTGAAAACAGGTGAAATATGTTTGTTTGGTGTTTTTGGTGAAAATAGGGATCCAATATAAAGGAAAATGGGCAAATCAAGTGAGAGGGATTTGGTTCACTCAAGATCCAAAATGTGAACAAAGGAAAGAACTATGTGGAAAAGGTGAGGAAATGGCTTACTTCTGAAGCGAAAAAGGGGGGGCCCTTCCACACCTTTGCTAGTCTAATAATAGTCAACAACTGTATTATTGTTCCCTTCTTGAAAGTAAAATAATTAAAATAACATAAAATAAATAATATACTATATCATCCGTATACTCGTGATTGGTCGGTGGACAAAGATGGTGACCTGGGGTGCTGCCACTTGGATAATTCTTATCCTAATTTTGGGATAATGTTTGTCTAAAGTTCTTACGAATATATATATATATATATATATATATATATATATAATAAATGAAGGGAACTAAATAATACACCTTTAAAACGTTGATATGATTGGATATAAAATGGTTCAAATTGAAATAAAATCAAATCCAGATTAGAAAATTTGAAGACCGGATTGAATATAGTTTTAAACTTTTACTTCGGTTTTACTATTTGTTTATGTTGTATACAGTTCAAAACCAAAAGATCTGATCATTACTTTAATTGAAATTATATTTACGTTAAGATTATTGACATGTTTATTTATATGTTTTTATTAATAAAATTTGTATAAATATTTAAAATTTACCAAAATGTTGATTATTTTTATAAATTTTAAAATAATTTAATTTTATCTCACAACAAGAAAACTATAAAATAGAATTAAAATAACCTAGCTCTACCAGAAAAAAATTTGAAACAAGACAACTTAATTCCAATTATATACGTCTATACCAGAAACATGGGGAACGAACATTATATAAAACTTGCTTGAAATGACCGAGTTTTTACACCTTTGGAAGTATATACAATGAATATATGGGATTGTTTCGAAAACCAGATACCCATATAAGGCAGTCCTAGTATATGAATCAAACCAAACCATAAATAAAATGATTTGACTATCGTATCAGAAATATTTAAAATGCAAAAAAAAAATTGAACCATAATTACTTAAAATCCTACCAGACCAGCCATTGTGACCCTTTTACATTTGTTTCTGTTCTTGCAAGGACATTCATTGCATTGGTATGATTTTGCACCACGTAATGGACATAGAATCTTCAAGAATTGAATATCTTCTTAATAAAAATCTCAGTTTTTTTTTATTTTTACCATTACGTGTGAATTATATTTGATATAGCCGAATTTTTCTCCAGCCGATTAGCCACCACAAGGTTGGAGATCAGTTCTCGATAACTGAGCAGGTGATAGCAAAAATCGGTATATTTCTTTTGATGACCTGCAACCACAGATACTAGTTAGAGGTGCCGAAAGTGTTTTCGAGAAGGCCCTCGATGCATAATCAGGTCGAGTTGTCGGGAGAAAACAAAGATGTATATAAAGCTAAGAGCTTGTGAATGACTGTAAAGTGAAGCATATCCAGGTATTTATAGGTGGCTTAACGACTGTTGGGGGCATGTTACCCGCCTGCTGATGCATTTGTGTGGGTCTTAAGGTTGATGTTACACTTGAATTGACCATTTTTTAGGCGAGATTATCGTCCCGATTCTTCGAGATTCTGACCTATTCAATGCCCATGTGAGGTGTATTATCATAGGAGTAACTGTCGCATTTTAGAGCATCAGATCGTGCGAGACTATAAAAACCCGGACCTCATATCCCGAGCTCCCGAAATGCCATACCACAAAAGCGTGGAGTCTTAGGTCCTCGTGTCCCGAGTGCAATGACGATTCCTCAGAACTCTTATCCCGATCTCTCGACGTGCTGTATCAAAAAGCGTGATCGATCCTCGGGTCTCGAGACGGAATGATGAGGTATGAGTATTGATTCAATTTTTTTACACAAAATATTCCGGACATATGAATTGCACCTACCATAGCCAAAGTAAGAAAATATCAACATCGAAATGACCGAAATATATTTCCCTACTTTAACTAAACTAAAGCAGATATTAACCAAAAGATGAGGAAAACTAACAATTCTAAATAAAGGAAAAACGTTTTATTTTTATGTAAATTGTTGGATCTGTGTTTACAGATCAGAATCTTAATTTTGATTAACACAAAACCTGCTGTTATTTTACTAATAGTTTAGGATCAATTGCAGCCCCGTCATAATCAAAGCAGCATAGAAGCAAGCTAGTGAAGGACAAACCAGCTCGGATGGATTTACTGTGGATGATGTGGAAGATGAAGATGAAGATGAGGAAAAATTGTGTTTCTATAGAAGAAGAAATGCGGAGGTAGGAGTCTGTGATCATAAACCCCGTAGAAGAAGAAGGAATCCAAGAGCACGGTGTACTCGACCAGTCTTCATAGGTCCAAGCTGATACAGAGGTAGTAGCAGATGGATGCGAGCTGGATAAGCCTACTGTAGCATAACAGATTAGAAAAGAGCTGCAAGCTGTTGAGAAGATGTCCAAGCTGGAACAATGAGGGGACGCCAAGCTGGTAAAGCAGAAGAAATTCAAGCTGGAACAGTGAGGGGACGTCCAAACTGGTACAGCAAAGGAAAATCAGCTCAGGAGAATAACAGCTCAGATCAGCGATCAAGTGCAGAGTTCAGATCAGAAGTATAACAGTCCAGTGAAAGTTGAATCAGATCAGATGAAGAATAGATGTGATTAGATGATCCAAAGAAGAAGGGATAGACTCAATGATGCAAGATTTGTCAAGTGTACTCTTGTGATGACAGAGTAAACAAAGGGACAAGATCAGATCAGTGCAAGCACAGATTAGAAGAGATTGTGTAAGAAACCAGCTCAGAGCTTCGCGGAGCATATTAAAGAAGGTGTGAACAAGTGCAGAACAGAGGAAGAAGAGAGCAGCTCAGACAGACTATCTCAGATGAGCAAAGCAGTTTGAACACAAGTTTGTGGATATTGTACTGTATCAGTTCAAACTGATGTGCTGCGTCCTGTCTATATCAGGTACAAGATCACATGCTCAAAGTCACCAATGGCGGCATAGCATTTAATGAAAAGAGCTTGAAGTCAGCAAGCCTGCAATTGCATTAAATGATAAAGGACACAAGGTACAATATTGTCAGAACTTTACAGAAGCCTTTTTCAACGGCTACAAATTTGTATCCAACGGATAGAATTGCACAAGAGGCTATATCAAGAGCAGAAGCTGGCAGCATTGAAGAATGCAAAAGATATAGAGCGAAAAAAATACAAGTGCAGAAAGGCACAAAAGAAAACAGAGAGCAATGCTTAGTCGAGAGTTTGCACATTCAGGTGGCAGCTAATGTGCAAGCTGGTCTCGTGCCTAGGTGTGAGCAGGTGCACAGGTCGAAAGCTTCAATGAGTAATCATATTCAACAGCAAAACCCTGGGAAGACATCGAGATACCAGCTCAGAGAGAAGCACTTCCCAGTGTGTGAGAATACATATGAGAGTGAGCTTACACTGTACAATTCTTACACACGATTCACTCACATATATGAGAGAGAGCTGATTAGATTAGCAGAGTGAATCACAAACAAAACCAATTTTCTATCAGTCTTTGAACAAAGACGTTAAACACGTTCCTTGTAGTCTTTTCACTGGGACGCAAAATAAGTGTTGGTTAGTTAGACACACACCCTGCGAGCTGGTGTGCATTTGTGGCTAGGAGTTCTCGCAGCTTGAGGGCTGTTGGATCGGGTCTCTACACAAGGTGTAAGATCAAATCTTCTAGTGGATCCTTCCTGTGTGGAAGAAGGGGAGACGTAGGAGATTCAGCTCCGAACCTCCATAAATAAATTGCAGCGTACATTTATTTACACCTTTCTGCATTACATTGCATACATATCTTACAACCTGTTTAATTAGTTTTCGATTTTCAGAGAGTAATTCAGGTTTTTTCCGTCATGATTTTATATCTTACCTGATCTACTTATCGGTGCACAAACCTTTCAAAACACTGAGCTATTGCAACTCGAGTTTTAACTGACCAGATCCCACAACTTTTCTCTGTGCAGGTTTAGCGCTTTACTGGAACCAGCTTAGGCGATATCCTGTTTTTCGTTATTACGGACAGTGTTTTCAAACTGCCTTTTAAATGCATGTAATCTGGTTTTTAGTTTTAAGTTCCGGTGTCTGAACTGTGTGAGAGCTCACGACACCCCCATTTTCGATCCCATCATAAATCTAGCTAGAAAATCATTGTATATGTTTGAAAAATAAAAATTTTTCAAAAATAAAAAATATATAGCACACGCATCAAAATATGTTGATCACTAATATATATAAATGGTAATTGAGGGTGAGCCAAAATTTGTCCATGGATTGAAGTTAGTATAAGGCTTCCTCACTGCCAAAAAAGATTGACATTTATATACATTGCCCAATAAATAGCCCAATCATAAAATGCATTTCAGTTAATTCTAGTGATTGTTTTAGTTAGACCCAACACTGTGCCATTTGGGCCCTCTGTGACTTTAATGAGTTTAAGGTTGTCTGGTCCGGACCAATCTGAAAACATAGAAACCAATAATTAGATCGAAATATAAGAAATTTTTCCAAAAAAAGTAGCTTTTATAATAGAATGGAAAACGATTAAAGTATACAACTTTAAAATTAATTACAACTAGTGCCTGGATCACATGCATTGTACGTGCATGAGATTTAAACATATTTTTAACTAACATATGTAATGTAAATATAAATCTAATTATGTTTATAAACTTTAATTTTATGAAAGTTTGAATTTACTTAGATTTATATTGTCAATACTAAAAAAGAATAATGTAGTGGGTTGAAATAATGAGGTTGTGGAGAGTAGATTTGGAAAGATTTGAGTGATGAATTTACATTTTTGCATTTCAAATATTAAATATTTTTGAAAATACCGAATGTCATGCACAAATAACGTGTTTGTGATGTCCGATTCGGATTTGGAGATGTCCTCCACGGGTAAGCCATGACGCCGACAGTACACCACCATGCGCTAACGCATGCGTCGGACATCCGGATCATGAATGTTTGGAATCCATATTATGCAAGGAACATTGCTTTTGCTAATTCGAATTGAAGGGTGATATAAGATCGGTCTATTTCCGGCATCATATCCATAGTTAGCGCATTCATCATACTTAGCAGTTCCAGCTCCGTATCAAGGTTCCGATCGATATCGTCACTAGCTTCAATATCGTCACTATCATCAATATCGATAGCGTCAATAAGAAAACCTTTAGACTTGTTATCCAGGACCTTGTTCAGAAATACCGTAATGAAAGGAACATAGGAGTTTTCACAAGATGGGGTGTGAGACTCTCTTCCCACAATTAGTCTAATCTCATCTAATTGGACGATTAGTTAATCCAAACGAATTTATCACATGAAATCTGGTACGTAACAAAATTTTTTTTTTAAGTAACAGTAGAAGACTAAATGTAACGCCCCAAAATCCATAGGACCACATTTATGTATTTTATTGATTTCATGGCCAAATTCGCAATTTTAAATGTTATGTATTTGTTGATTCATGAAATTCAGAAAACAAGATACATTGCGGCTGGTTCCAGCAGATGACTCCAAAGAGCGATGCACGAACTGGTTTTAAATCAATTGAAAAATATTTTAAGGAGGACAAATGATTTCTTTTGAAAAAGGTTTGGTGTTTTACAAATTAAAATGATATGAAGGGAATTTTACTAAATTTTATAAAGTGTGTCATGCTTGATTTCACAAGTAGCTTGCCACTAATCCATTTCATATAAAAACTTGTTTTCAAAGTAACATTTTTATCATTTGCAAAGAAAAGTCTTAGAGTGTTCTTCAAAATATTTTCAGAAGAGTTCGCGTGTTGTTCAAAGAGAAGATTTCTGCAGGAATTGGTTGCTGTCGCAAAGTGTTGTTTAAGGCAAGTAAAAGCTGATTCTTGACTCACCATTTAAAGCATATATTGATGTTCTTGAGTCTCCTTGCCTGTATGTTATGTTTCGTGTTTCTGTTTAAAACGATTTATGCATGTTCAAAGGAAAGAAGATGGGTTCGAAAATGATGTCTTGATGCTTCCAAAATGTTTTCCAGAAAGTTTAAGATGTTTTAAAAAAGCACCGAGGATTCGAGTTTATTCCCAGAACGATTATGAATGTTTTTCTTTCAGTAGTTGTAATATCGAAATTCGATAACTGTGTAATCGGTAGCTGCTAGTTGAATCATTATAAAGTATGGTTTGATAGGCAACGGCTGATAGCATAGTTGTTGTTTGATATTACATTTATCGAGTCAAAATTCAGCAGTTGCGTTGTTTTCGTAAAATTCAGCAGTTGCGTTGTTTTCGTAAAATTCAGCAGTTGCGTTGTTTTCGTAAAATTCAGCAGTTGCGTTGTTTTCGTAAAATTCAGCAGTTGCGTTGTTTTCGTAAAATTCAGCAGTTGCGTTGTTTTCGTAAAATTCAGCAGTTGCGTTGTTTTCGTAAAATTCAGCAGTTGCGTTGTTTTCGTAAAATTCAGCAGTTGCGTTGTTTTCGTAAAATTCAGCAGTTGCGTTGTTTTCGTAAAATTCAGCAGTTGCGTTGTTTTCGTAAAATTCAGCAGTTGCGTTGTTTTCGTAAAATTCAGCAGTTGCGTTGTTTTCGTAAAATTCAGCAGTTGCGTTGTTTTCGTAAAATTCAGCAGTTGCATTGTGTTCGTAAAATCCAGTAGATGCACTGTTCACCAGCAGGTGCATTTAGTTCAGCAGTTGTTCTATTCGTTTCTAAGTGTTGTTCATTGCGACTGGTATTATAGATGTTAGCGCTTTTCATTGCGACTGGTCGTTTAACATTTTTCTTACGGCTGATTGATGCGTTAACGACGTCGTTTCATTAATATGTTTAAAAAGCCCTTGCAGCTGGTTTTATTCACTTCGACTGGTTCCTCTTGCGACTGGTCTCATGTTAATGTTTCCAAAGTCGAACTCGATACTCAGTAAAGTTTTAAAATAGGAAGCAAGAGTTTTAAATTATGGAACCCAAGGATTTTAAGAAAGTTTTACGAAAGGATGCCAATGGAACAAAGTTTATTTTAAGATTATGGCATAGATAGTTGACGGTCACCAAGGAGAAGGGTGAGCAGTTGTCTAGATGTCGACTGCCTTTTCATATGAGCTATATGCTAAAACTGATATCGGGAGTCATTTTGATCAAAGTGCACAACGGACCATGAGGAGCTTATATGCCATAAATCTAAAGAAAAGATATTAATGATGAGATCTGGGCTATTATCCCCTGTCTCTATGTTTAAAGAAAGAAATGTTATTGTATGATCAGTTGTCTGCCTGAGTTTTATGAAATTGATATTATTCAGATTTTACTTGCTGAGCCCCTAGGCTCATTAGCTTTTAAAATTGTGCAGGTATGACAGCTGAGGAGCGAACAGGAGGTGAAAGCTGATACCGGCTGCTGGGTAGTGTTGTGTTTATCCAAGGCTTACGTTTTCCGTGTCTTAGTTGATGTATTTTGTTTAGAACGTACTGTACTAAATCAGTTGCAACGGTTGTGTATTTATATAAAGTAGCAGCTGTTGTAAATCGCAATTGCAATTATCAATGAAAACTGTTTTCCGCAAATGTCTTCAGTAGTTGGCGCGCAAATTAGTACCTGCTAGTCTTCGAGTCATTTTGTGTTTTGATTTCTTTTAAGTTATAAGGATTACAGCTTATAACAAATTATCTTTTAGCCTTCTTTTATTTCAAAAATTTCTATTTACCCCAATTCTCGTGGCCCCGTTGGGTTCGGATGTTACAACATGGTATCAGAGCAACGTTCCTGAGATAAACACATGCACCATCAGCTGAATCAGAGTTCATCGACTGTTCCTCTAAGTTGTGAGTTTATTTTCAGAGCACTGTCTTTAAATTGATTTGCATGTTCTGATATATGTATGTGGTGGATTATGGGCTATAGAATATAGAATGACAGGAAGAGGAAGAACTAGACGAAGTATTCCTTTAGAAGAAACTGATAGTGATAATAATGCTAATATCACACAATTGTTAAGGCTGCTAGTAGAACAAAACAATAGGGGCAATGGCCAATCTCCCAGCAGCAGGGGACCTAGTAATGACGATCCCCAAGAGAAGTTCAGACGACAGAAACCCAAGGAATTTAGTGGTACTACTGATCCACTAGTTGCAAAAAGCTAGATTAAATCCATGGAGGTTATCTTCGAGTATCTCCAAATGTCTGATTTGGATAGACCAAGGTGTGCTATCTACATGTTGAGAGAAGATGCGATGATTTGGTGGAAAGGAGCCAAGTTGTCCGTGGATCTGCTGAATCTTACATGGGAAGATTTTAAGCAAGTATTTTACGAGCAATACTTCACAGCTGGTAAGAGGTCTGAATTGAAGAGGGAATTTTTGACCCTCAAACAAGGGAGTTTAACCGTACAGGAGTATGTGCGGAAGTTTGAAAGATGGTGCTATTTTGTGCCACTAATAGGAAGTGACCCAGAAGAGAAATTAAGTCACTTTGTAGAAGGATTGAAGCCAATATTCAAAATGAATGATAGGCTTGTTAGAGTAGATGCCCAACTAGCCAACTTGTGGCGTGTGGGTTTTATAGACTCTTGTACAAACAATCTTTATATATGATATTCACATTTATTTATATGGCATTCTTTACTTTCATTATGTGTGTAATGATTTACAATTGCGTTGAGTAAAGACCTAGAATGCACTAAAGCGTATGTTAGATGTGATAGTGGGTATGACGACTATCATGAAACACATCTAATAGTCGTTGTGTATTCTAAACATGTTCCTAGTCGATTGGGCCGTAAAAATGAGGATAAGGCCGCCCGAGTTCGAGACTAGTATCTGCGATGCGAAGTACCATGTTTCATTGGTAGGGAAAATTGTGATGTTCTGAGCATGCAGATAGATAGTGACATGGTGATCTATCGAACTACCCTCGTTCGGACTTTCCAAGTGGTTACCATTTGTCGAGTGGATAAGTCCGAGGTCTTGTACTGATTAGTCCTCATGACTCGAAACGTCATTGAGACTCTACATGATAGGCGTCTCACTTTGACACCAGCAGAGACCTCAGGAGCAAAAGCCTCTACAGATTCAACCTATAAGCTCTGTTCCTGCTGGTAATATTAGAACAGAATGTCCTAAGTGTCACAAGAATCATTTGGGGCAATGCAGACTTGGACAAAACGTCTGCTATAAATTTGGAATGCCTGGACATATTTTGAAGAATTGTCCAAAGCTCAAACAACTGGTGACCAGCAGAGCTTTTGTTATGACAGCTGAACAAGCTCCTCCAGACTCGACAGTAGTCACAGGTGAAATGATAGCTGGATTTCCTTCTCTAGCTTTGATAGATTCAGGAGCTACACATTCATTTATTGCTGCTGAGTTTAGTTTGTTAAAGCCTATCCAGCCGGGGCAAGTAATGATAGGTTATTGTGTGTGGGTACCATCAGGGGAGAAGTTGGTATCGTATCGGTTGTTTAAAAGTTTAGAACTTAAGCTTCATGGAAATAAGATCACTGCTGATTTGCTTGTGTTACCAATGCCAGAATTTGATATGATTTTGGGAATAGATTGGTTAGCTAAGTATGGGGTAGTAATTGATTTTAAACTACGAGCAGTAGTTGTTAACCCTCCTGGAAAAGAGTCATTCCAGTTTTTGGCCAAGCATGTCAATAAAGTCCCTTCAATTTTATCATCTTTAGTAGCGGCTGATAGACCCCAGCTGCTAGACGTGGAGGTAGTAAACGAGTTTCCTGAGATTTTTCCAGAAGATATCCAGGGATTACCACCGGATAGGGAGTTAGAGTTTTCAATTGATCTTATTCCAGGAGCTGCTCCAGTATCCAGACCACCATATCGATTAGCTCCATCAGAAATGAAAGAACTGAAAGAACAAATACAAGATCTGCTTGAGAAAGGGTTTATTAGACCAAGTACTTCCCCCTGGGGAGCCCCTGTTTTATTCGTCAAGAAAAAGAATGGAAGTATGAGGTTATGTATAGATTATCGAGAGTTGAACAAATTGACGATCAAGAATAAGTATCCATTACCTAGGATAGAAGATCTTTTCGACCAGTTGAGAGGGTCAGTAGTATTTTCTAAGATCGACTTGAGGTCGGGATACCATCAACTGAAAATTAAGGCATCTGGTGTGTATAAGACAGCCTTTAGAACTAGGTATGGTCATTATGAATTCCTAGTTATGCCTTTTGGACTTACAAATGCTCCATCAGCTTTTATGGATTTAATGAATAGAGTCTTTCAACCATTCTTAGACCAGTTTGTAGTAGTTTTCATTGATGACATCTTAGTATATTCTAACACCATAAGGGAGCACGTTCAACACTTAAGAATCGTTCTCCAGATTCTGAAGGATAAGCAGTTGTTTGCTAAATTTAGCAAATGTGATTTTTGGATGGAGAAAGTATCATTCTTAGGCCATATAATTTCTAAGGATGGAATAGAAGTTGACCCGCCAAGGTAGAAGCTGTTCGGGACTGGCCAGCACCAAAGAATGTTGCAGAGATAAGGAGTTTCTTGGGTTTAGCGGGATATTATCGGTGATTTATCCAAGGATTCTCTAAGATAACTGTTCCATTGACTGCGTTAACAAGAAAACAGGTGAAGTACAACTGGACAGTTGATTGCCAAAATAGTTTTGACAAACTGAAGCAAGCATTGATTGAAGCACCTGTTTTAACAATGCCAACTGATGAAGGAAAATTTATAATTTATACTGATGCTTCAAAGTTGGGACTAGGAGCTGTGTTGATGCAAGATCGTAAAGTTATATCATACGCATCTAGACAGCTGAAGGA
>KV007840.1:11522-29523 GCA_001598015.1 Dorcoceras hygrometricum
AGGCTAAACATCTCCATAGCGGACACTAGGGGAATCTTCGACCTCGAATCCGTGCCGTAGAATCCCACCTCTCACCCGTATCAGGGCGAAATCTCACCACACCATGGAAGCAATCGACGGTAGCCTTTTAGCTAGATAACACGTCCATTCCCAAAATACAGTCGAAATCTCTAATCCCCAACACAATCAAATTGGTCACCAAAACATGCTCATCAAACCTAATCAGGCAATCTACTACTACCTCTCGAGACCACAAATTCACACCAGCAGGAGTAGACACAGAAACAACATCACACAGTGGGGAAGAACTCAACCCACGCTCAAACACCAACATCTCAGATATATAAGAGTGTGATGCACCAGTGTCAAACAAAACTCTCGCAGGATAATCATAAATAGAGCATGTACCTCTAATCACCATGCTCGGAGTCTCCTCGGCCTGATCTCCTGTCAAGGCGTTCTCCTGCGCCTGCTGGGGAATCTGAAACGGTGGTTGGGAAGGTCCTCCAAAACGCGACTGCTCACGAGGCTGAAAACTAGGTCGCTGGGACTGAGCAAAAGGCTGCTGCGGTGACGAAGAACCACTAGCGGAACCCTGCTGCGACTGACCAGTAGACCGCCCTCCAATCGAAGGACACGCTCTAGCGAAGTGTCCCGGCTGACCACAAAGATGGCAGAGTCCTCGGACTCCTTGACACTGCGAAATCTCATGTCTCCCTCCGCATTGACTACAGAATCCGCCTCCAGAACCGCTACCAGAACCACTGCCAGAACCAGAGCTCACGGAACCAGAAGAACTCGAATGGCCCTTCTTCTTGAATTGCTTCCCTCTAGGTCTAAACTGCTGGCGACTCGACTGCTATGACCCCTGAGGAGACTGATACGACTGCGACACCGCCTGAGCTGGCTGATAAGCACGTCCAGACGTCTGATGAATCGGAGCCTCAGGATCCATCAAACTCTCCTCGATATCCACCGCATTGTTCACAGCTTCCATAAAAGTTGCCGGGGACCCAGACAGCACCATCCGATAAAGGTCAGGTCTCAATCCCTTCAGGAACTTGTTCCTCTTCGTTCGCTCTTGGTTCGCCACAGCTGGCATGTACACTAGAAGCGCAGAAAACAGCCTCGCATACTCGGCCACACACATATCACCCTGCTTCAAATTATCAAACTCACGCTCCCGGCTAGCGAAGTAGGACTCTGGAGTGTATTCGCGTCGAAAAGCCTCACATAAAGCATCCCAAGTGAGCATCGTCCCACTATCTCGAAGCATCCTAGATGTACTCCTCCACCAGCGCTGTGCATCATCTCGTAGCTGCAGCACTGCCAACTTCAGTCTCTTTTCCGGAGCGTACTCCAGGGTATCAAATAGCTCCTCCATCTGAACAAGCCACGCCTCAGCCCTAGCGCCACCCTCAGTACCGGCCAACGTCGGTGGGTTCGTCCGTTGAAATCGGGCTAAGACTAACTCCATTCCACCTATCTGCCTAGTGACGTCCTCAACCTGAGCGTCATCATCACTACCTGCTCTAGACTCCTCCTCAGAACGTCTAGTCCTCCTACCTCCTCCTCGTCTCGGCGGCATCTAAACAAAGTAGGACTCTGGAGTGATTCGCGTCGAAAAGCCTCACACTAAAGCATCCCAAGTGAGCATCGTCCCACTATCTCGAAGCATCCTAGATGTACTCCTCCACCAGCGCTGTGCATCATCTCGTAGCTGCAGCACTGCCAACTTCAGTCTCTTTTCCGGAGCGTACTCCAGGGTATCAAATAGCTCCTCCATCTGAACAAGCCACGCCTCAGCCCTAGCGCCACCCTCAGTACCGGCCAACGTCGGTGGGTTCGTCCGTTGAAATCGGGCTAAGACTAACTCCATTCCACCTATCTGCCTAGTGACGTCCTCAACCTGAGCGTCATCATCACTACCTGCTCTAGACTCCTCCTCAGAACGTCTAGTCCTCCTACCTCCTCCTCGTCTCGGCGGCATCTAAACAAGCCTAGAGGTAAGATCTCACAGCAGATAGAACAACAAGACAGATAATAGATCACATAAGTCACAGTGGCAGTCAAAATCAAATCAAAACTCTGTGCCTAGACTCGAGTGTGATCAAAGGAAATCGAGCTTATCCCAGTTTAAGCTCTGATACCAAAAATGTCAGGCCCCGTGCTAATTACTAAAATTTAAAACATAATAAGCGCATAAACACGGAAGCTTAAAATCAGGGCTTAAAAATTTTTCGAAATACAATGGCCTGAACTTCAAATCATACATTCAAAATAGCGATAATAAAATACGAGTTGACTCAAACTCCAACACAACAGGTATATCAACCAAATATAAATCCCCAATACGTGATAACACGGGGCATCCCCCGGTTCAATATATATCATATATAGACTGGGACTCAGGGACGCGGGGATCGACCAGCTGAACTTCCACTCGGTCCAGCTTGATTACCTAATGCTCCTGCAAATGGGCAACACAAACCCAAACAAAACAAAAGCAGGAAACAAGTACGAGGTCAAGCCTCAGTACGAAGAGCTATCCAAGCAGGTAAACATGCAGCATGCTATGAATCAATGCTATGAATGCATGAGGCTGTAGATGGAAATCAGTCAGCTAGACCGGTGCAACAACCGGCAAATCATATCATGTCGCCTCTATACCTCGGTCTATCAACCGGGAAATCATCGGTCCATGATCATCGAGGCCCGTCAGCCCATCACATCTCGGCGGTAGACACTCGTATCCGGTAGTCACCGCTCCGACGATAGCGTTGGACTTTTCGGGCATGACCCAACAGTCGGCCAGTCACAACGTGGCACCCAAGTCAGGTTATCAAATCAAATCTGTAAATCAGGCTCAAGATGTATGCATGAATTCCATTCAATATCCATGCTCAATACATAATATGCCTAAACGTAAAACAGTATACACATTCAATCAAAACAGTAACTGATTCACGTAAGCACATATCAGTAAAGCCACAGATTTCACAACATCAAATTATAGCCATGCTCAAGCTCAAAACTGCTAAGAGCTGCTCAATTCGTACCTTCCTTCTTCGAATTACCTAACAGATTTCTCCTGGCTCAAATCACGCAGCAGGAAAACTTCCTGGAAGCTGAAATCTGTTACAACATAGCTAATATCTTAGCTCAATTCAGCTACACAATCACGCTAATCCTACGGCCAGAAGCATACTTCGATCCTACACTTCAACGCAGGCATTAACTACTAAAAACCGAGCTCAAACTACAAGAAATGCTCACCCAAAAGCTCAAAAGAAACAACTGCTGAATCTGCTCAACGAAACCAGCAATTCACGAACGAGCAGGGCCTACGGGATTTCTCAACTCGTCGCTCCTAGATTCCAAACCAGTATCAATGGGTGTCGATCAATACTTCTATAAATACCTCTTAATTCCTCGCCTGCTGATCATCAAAATCAATCGAAGTGTCCAGCAGAAGTCTATCAGCAGCAGCCCTCTCTTTTTCTTTCGTTAAATTCAGCAGCAACGACCAACTAAGCAATCGCACGTAAACACTTCAAAACGACACCGTTCCAACTTATCAAAACGATGCCGTAGAAAACACCAGCTGACAACAGCTCTCGCAAGCAAAACGACCAAGAGATGGTAACAGCTCTCTCTTCAAAACAATCCATCTACTGGTCGCATGAAGTCACTCAAAACGACGACGCATCTACTAATCCAAACGACGTCACTTTAGCTACGTAAACA
Organism: Dorcoceras hygrometricum; assembly: GCA_001598015.1. NCBI lineage: Eukaryota > Viridiplantae > Streptophyta > Magnoliopsida > Lamiales > Gesneriaceae > Dorcoceras > Dorcoceras hygrometricum. The sequence goes on from KV007840.1 coordinate 15,270, forward strand.
TTGCTACCAACAGCTGATCTCTCAAACGAAAAGCTCAAAACGCAGCGTTTCAACTAATTCAAACGACGCCGCTTCTCAACATTAGTATTTACGCGCCTGCTGATCAGCAGCAACCATCACAACGCAATATACTACCAGCAGTAAGGAATACGTCACGCCTACGTCATCATATCTATTAACAGCTCTTGCGACTGATTCCTCAAACCATCTGCTGATCGTCCTCCACTAGCACAACTGCTGAATCCAATAGTCAACACTCCAAAATGTTGACTTTCACGTGTCACTTCCTCATTCATTCTCACGCTAAACGCAACGTATGCCAGCAGCAACCTCAAACTCGAAACTAAAACCAGCAGCTCTCATTGCGTCACGATGACGTCATCTCTGCTGATTCAAAAATCCACCAGCAAGAGCTACAGTACCGTTGATCAGTGTTGACTTCACCAAAAATCGATATTTCTCATCTCTTAAACTAGCGCTGCGGCTGATAAATCAGCAGAAACCTCATATCTTTCGCAAAATCCTCAAAATACACGTGATTAATCCCAAATCAAATCAATTAATCACTAATCTAAATCCTCAATCCTCACAGTATCTGTTGCCGAGAATTGATGATTTGTTCGATCAAATTCAGGGATCGGCAGTGTTCCCTAAGATTGATCTGCTATCTGGTAATCATCAGTTGTGGATTAGAGATGCTGATGTGGCGAAGACGACTTTTCGGACTAGATACGGGCATTATGAGTTTCTTGGGATGCCATTTGGATTGACGAATGCCCCTGCTGTCTTTATGGATTTGATGAATCACATCTTTAATGAGTATATCGATCATTTTTTTGTAATTGTATTCATAGACGATATCCTGGTGTATTCTAGGAGCTATAGAGATCATAAGGAGCACTTGAGATTGGTGTTGCAGAAACTTAGAGACTTACGGCTTTATGCGAAGTTCAGTAAGTGTGAATTTTAGTTAGATAAAGTAACTCTTTTTGATCATGTCATATCTACACAAGGTTTTTCGGTAGATCCGAGTATGGTCGAAGCAGTTCTTAACTGGGAGCGACCTAGGAATGTTTCAGAGATCTGTAGTTTCTTGGGTTTGGCTGGCTATTATAGACGTTTTATCGAGAAATTCTCTTCAATAGCTAAACCGATGACGCAGTTGACCCAGAAGGACAGAATATTTCTGTGGACAGATGAGTGTGAGTCGAGTTTCCAGTTGCTTAAGGAGAAGTTGACTACTACTCCTGTGTTGGCTTTACCTTCGGGTTCTGGAGGTTTTGTGGTTTGTTCCGATGCTTATCTGAATGGTTTGGGTTGTGTATTGATGCAAAACGGGCGTGTGATAGCCTATGCGTCTCGGAAGTTGAAACCCCATGAGACGAGATACCCCATTCAAGATCTAGAGTTAGCCGCCATTGTTTTTGTCCTGAAGATTTGGCGTCATTACTTGTATGGTGAGTATTTTGTGGTGTACACAGACCACAAGCGTTTGAAGTATATCTTCACTCAATCAGATCTGAATATTAGGCAATGTCGTTGGATGGAGTTGCTCAATGATTTTGACTGTAAAATTCAGTATCAGCCTGGGAGGATTAACTTAGTGGCATATGCTTTGAGTAGGAAAGCCCAGCCTGCAATGTTGACGTCGTTGAGTATATCCAAAGTCCATGAGAATTTAGGGAGTTCTGGATGGTGTTTCCAGTCAGGATCAGTACTTCATGGTTTCTTCTTTTCAGGTTGAACCGCAGCTTGTCGCAGGCATTAGACCAGCACAAAGGACTGACACGTACATTCATGAGTTGAAGATAAAGGCCCAGAATGGTCCGTCGGAATATTTTTCTGTTGCTTCTGATGGATGTTTGAGATTTCACGGTAGAATGGTAGTTCTGAACCTGATTGGTTTGAGAGAAACTATCTTGAACGAGGCCCATTATAGTCGTTATAGTGTGCATCCGGGCGAGAAGAAGTTGGTGAGAGGCAACTATCTACCCCTGAGTTTGTGCATCATATGAAGGATCAGGTTGAGCTGATTCGTAGCATAATGAAGGCTGCACAAGATCGTCAAGCTAGCTATGCTAATAAAAGGCATAGGCCTTTGGAGTTTCAGTTTGGCGATCGAGTATTTCTGAAAGTTTCTCCTTTCAATAGCGTGATGAGATTCAGGCTTAAGGGTTAATTAGCTCCTATATCCGTTGGTCCATTTGAGATTGTTGAGAGGATTGGATCCTTGGCGTATTGATTGCGACTGCCTGCTGAGTTAGCAGCGATGCATGATGTTTTTCATGTGTCAATGTTGAGGAAATATGAGCCGGATCCGTCCCATGTGCTAAGGACTGATGAAATTGAGCTGGATCAAACCCTGTGTTATGTCGAATATACAGTGCAGATTCTGGATAGGAAGGAGAAGCAGCTGCGGAACAAGACTATTCCGTTGGTGATGGTCCAATGGAGCAAGCATGGTAGAGAGGAAGCTACTTGGGAAGTTGAAGAAAAGATGAGACAGGAGTGGCCTCATCTATTTGAGCATATGCAGTAGTAACCCATGTAATCTTATAGCTTACTGATTTGTGTTGAGTTGCTTAGATATATTGGGAATGTTGAATTGTTATGTTTCAATCCTGTAATTATCTAATTTTGATTTGTATTTTCCATTTGATTTCGAGGACGAAATCTCTTAAGGTGGGGAGGATGTGAGGAATGTAATTAATCGATTTAATTAATATTATGTTACGAGTAGATTAGATGAAATAGACAGATTTAATTGTGTCAGATGTTCAAGGAAAAATCAGATCGGAATGAGGATTTAATCGGAGAAGCGTGCCTTGTGAATTATCGGGTATCGAGCCTAGGAGAACTAATCAAAGTTGTTTGTGTAATCAGCTTTGGGTGCGGGTAGATTTGAGTAGATGAGCCCCGAGGTGGAAAGAGAGAGAGTATGAGTGTGATCTGATTGATTAATGTCATATTTGACGTAGAACAAATCACGCGAGAGATGGTAGCGCTGCGTGGACCGGTTCGGTTTATGACTTGGTGTAGATCGGTTCTTGGATTCCAGATTTGAGTAAGAATTGGGTGTCCAGAACTTGCCTACGTGAGAGTTGGGGGCAATGCGATGATGTTTTGGGTCACCAGTGTAGACGGTGGTTGATTGGAATAGATGCGACGCCATTTCGTGAATACCAAATTTGACGCTGGTTGAGTGTACTATGTGCTGGCGGTGAGATCTGGATGTACCAGCTGGTTGGGCGTATCTGTTCAACGAGTGTGAGCAGCTGTGAGTACCAGATTTGAAGAAACAATGTGTTGGTACGTGCGTGAGTGGGTATCAGATTTGATATGAGCTGATAGGTGCGCGGGAAATGATGCGGGAGCACGATCTCGTTTGGCGTAGGAGATCTGAGTTGGTTGTAGAGTAACCTGTGTGCATGACGCTCAGAGATGGATGCTCCTATTTGGACAGCGCTTGTGATCAGATCTGGATGTATGAGCGGTTTGTGGTCCAGACCGGAGGAGTTCAGATAAGGGTCAGCTTTGACGGGAGCTGGTCTGCGTGATCTTTTTGTATTTAGCGAGACTCCTATGCGACGTCGTTTGGTGGTAGTCAGATCATGTAGAGCGTAGAGGAGTCAGATCTGGTGAAGTGCTCAGATCTGAATTGGTCGGTGGAACTGTAGCAGATCTCGGGACTTAGTATTTGACTTTGACCGTGTATACGATTATATTTCCCAACACTTAGCCAATTTCAGACCTGTTATTTCTTATCTTATTCTCGAGAGAGCCTTGGATACGTATATTGTTCCCGAAACCCTTACTGTTCCTCGTACTCGAAATCCTTCGATTGCCGTCGATTTACGCCGTCGTTTGGAGCAAGGTCGGTGGCGCTGAGCTCGTCTTCTCTAGATCTTTCGATTGGTACCATTTTGGAGCCTTAGGTCGACGTGTTTAGGAAGTGCGAAGTAGTTGCAATGTTCGTATATCTTTGCGATTTCCGGCCAAAAGGTCTCCCGTTCTTTTGAGCCCTGGGGTAAGTGATTTCTTCTTGTTCTAAGCTTCGATTTAGAGCTCTTTGGTCCTACGTTGTGTAGTCGTGACTGGTATGGAATTCTCATCCGTAGGAATTAGGCTGAACGAGTTTAGATATGAGCTGATTTGTTAGATGTCGTGACAGATTTGAGCTTTTAAGCAGCTTCTGTTGAGTTTCTTGTTGAGCTAGTAGGGCAGCAGGATTGAGTAGGCTGTTGGAGCTGTGTTCTCGTGCGTGAGCAACTGGTTGTGTGCTCCTGTGTGATCTGTTGAGGTATTAGCTACTCTGAAGAAAGTACGGATTGAGCTCTTACTAGCAGCTTTAATATCACCTTGGGAATATTTCATTTCGTGTATGAGATGCTGTGATTATTAGGCCGAGTATGTCGCCTTGGGGAGATCCGATTCTCTTCGGGAAGAAGAAGGATGGATCTATGAGATGTGTGTTGACTTTCGGCAGCTGAATAAAGAGACGATGAAGAACAAGTATCTGTTACCGAGAATTGATGATTTGTTCGATCAAATGCAAGGATCGGCAGTGTACTCTAAGATTGATCTGCGATCTGGTTATCTTCAGTTGTGGATTAGAGACGCTGATGTGGCGAAGACGACTTTCCAGACTAGGTACGGGCATTATGAGTTTCTTGTGATGCCATTTGGATTGAGGAATGCCCTTGATGTCTTTATGGATTTGATGAATCGCGTCTTTAGTGAGTATATCGATCATTTTGTGATTGTCTTCATCTTTCGGCAGCTGAATAAAGAGACGATGAAGAACAAGTATCTGTTACCGAGAATTGATGATTTGTTCGATCAAATGCAAGGATCGGCAGTGTACTCTAAGATTGATCTGCGATCTGGTTATCTTCAGTTGTGGATTAGAGACGCTGATGTGGCGAAGACGACTTTCCAGACTAGGTACGGGCATTATGAGTTTCTTGTGATGCCATTTGGATTGAGGAATGCCCTTGATGTCTTTATGGATTTGATGAATCGCGTCTTTAGTGAGTATATCGATCATTTTGTGATTGTCTTCATAGACGATATCCTGGTGTATTCGAGGAGCTATAGAGAGCATAAGGAGCACTTGAGATTGGTGTTGCAGAAACTGAGAAACTCACAGCTTTATGCGAAGTTCAGTAAGTGTGAATTTTGGTTAGATAAGGTAATTTTTTTGGGTCATGTCATATCTACACAAGGTATTTCGGTGGATCCGAGTAAGGTCGAAGCAGTTCTTAACTGGGAGCGACCTAGGAATGTTACAGAGATCCGTAGTTTCTTGGGTTTGGCTGGCTATTATAGATGTTTTATCGAGAAATTCTCTTAAATAGCTAAGCCGATGACGCATTTGATCCAGAAGGATAGAATATTTCTGTGGACAGATGAGTGTGAGTCGAGTTTCCAGTTGCTTAAGGAGAAGTTGACTACTGCTCCTGTGTTGGCTTTACCTTTGGGTTCTGGAGGTTGATAGGATCAATATGGATCGAAAACAGCCTTAGGAGTTCAGAAGGGGGGGTTGAATGATCTCCTTATATTTAAAATTTTCGAAACCTTAAAAACAGTTTTTACAAGCGCCTCGCTTAACTTAAATCTGTATTACCAGATTTAAGGTATCTCAGTCAAAATTCTGATCTCTCGACTAACAATAAATGTGCGGAAAAAGTCGATTAACCAGTGAACAGTGTAAACTGAAAATAAATGCAATAAGTGAATGTGCAAGGTCAAGATATTTGTTTATGGATGTTCGGATATCAAATCCTACGTCTCCCCTTCTTCCTTTTCAGGAAGGTTCCACTAGAAGGCCTTGATGAGTACAGACACTGTAAACACCCGGTCACTGAGCCACGCTCCAAGTGAACTCCTAGAAATCTCCAAATACACGCAGACGCAGCTGCTGTTTACAAACACTTTGATTTTACTCAAACGGCTTCACGTAGCACGTTTGTTACAGACTCAAAAAGATTATACAATGGATTACACAACTATTGAGTGCTGTAAATCTTCTGGTTCTTTTATCAACAAGAACTGTTTACAAAGGTAAACCAGAAGATATCTCGAAGGTAAAATTATGAAGGCTTGAACTTGAAAGTTCTTCGAGATTGAGATTCTGGGACTTGGGATATTTTCGATTGAATACTTGTTGAAATCCCAGAACGATGAAGAAAGCTTTTTCAAATAGAATCACTGAGAGCACAAAGCAGACTGTGAGAGTAACGACCAAGAGAGCTTTCTTCATTTGAAACTTCAGCTATTTATACTCTTTGTTCTCAACGGTCAGAAATATTCTCCTCTACATATCTTCATCGTATCGTACAACCACATACACTGCTCCACTGAAGGAAAATTGCGCTTCGTCAGGGCTGAATTGTCGTATAACCATATTTGGGTAAACATCGTATAACTTCCTCTGTGTACCGTGTACCATTACCCAAAGTAGCTCTGACATTGTCTCCTTAATTCCAGGTATTTGTACGATTCAATCGTGATCATTGATTTTTTCCAATTTAAATATATGATAGCGTTTGAAGTTGTTCGTTCCTTACGCCTGAAAGCTCTTTCCGTTAAAACAGTTCTTTCTCCCTTGAAGTAATTGGTTATCTCATTGATGATTGTGTATTCGAAGCTGTCACAACTGAATACATAGATATAACTGAGTATTTGCAAGAACTGAATGCAAAAACTGATACTGTCTCGATATCTGAAAGTTCCGTTACTCATATAACCCAAAATCTGGATTAACCACATCTGATGTCAAAGCAACTTTACTCAAGAACTGAATACATTCACTTCTGAATTACTGAGATCTGAGGTAACTGAATAGATACTGTTCACAACTGAAATACTCGAAACTGAAACAATATACCACAATCTGTTACTCAAGTCTGAATAAACTTTGCTCTAACAAAAGATCTCTCACTGTAGCTTATGAATCAAAACTGAATAACTGTTCCCGATATCTGAACTGATTCAAATAACCAAATCTGATTCGAAAGCATCAACCTGACAACAAAGACTGACTCTCTAAATACTTGACTCTGCTCAATTATGAATACTTCCCGAAAGGTCAACTCAGATGTCAACGCTTGACTTAGAACTCTCTAAACTAAAACTGCACCTTAATAGCATGACGTCACGAGATCTGAAAAGCTCAAAACATTTGGATGACGTCACAAAATCTGAAATCCTTAATACACTTGGATGACGTCACGAAATCTGAAATCCTCTGCGAGTGCTAAAGATCAGTTCTTAGTCTTATTTTGTTATCACCAAAACTTATAAATTTTATCTTAACAATTTCCCCTTTTTTGGTGATGACAAAACTTAGCAGCTTTATGACTTATAGATGCAAAATAAATTGCTCAAATCTGCTAAAATTTTATAAACGAAATTTATCAAGTACAAAAGATTTGTGCAACACTGAAAAAGCCTAGAACTGTCTCTTCCCACAGATCCAATATTCAGCATCTCTTTTTATAGGTCCACCACCACTGCCACCAATGGAATGTCTTTCTCTAGATCCACCAGAACCTCTTCTTCTTATACTATCACCACCACCACCAGATTCTCTGCTACCACTACCCCCACTGGGTCTGTTTTGATCGTCAGGAGGCGGCTGAGGACGGCTGCTACCACCTTCCCCCTTTTTAGCATCACCACCCCGATTGATGTAATCAACAAGGAAGCCAAGTTGGGTGGAGAGGTTTAGATGATTTTCCTGTGCTTGCGCACTTATTTCCGCTCGCCCTCGCATCCTGGTAAGAAAACAGAGCAACAACAAAGCACGGCTACAACAGCTGAAATGGAGATGATCATGCGTATGCAATGCAACAGTTGAACAACATATAAAACAGCAAGAAATGCACACACAGCAATCAAACATAATATCCATGCCAATTCCAGCCGTAATACAAGCTCAACATTCGTACCTCACCAGCTTCTGAGCTATAATTACCACACCTGCTGCTACAATCAAATCCGAGCAACACAGATCTGTCACCTGCTATATCAACACAAGCCACTGCTCAAAAGCCGAAACGTAAAATAACAGCAGCTGGGAGCTACAACTCCACCAGCGCTCATCTACCTTCCTAATTCATCGGAAAGCTCTAACAAAGCTTAAAGGTAGCATCTTTACTTACCCCAACGAAACAACTGGGACGGCAGGGAACGCTTATGCTAGAAAACTACACAAAGAAGGTATCGTAGCGATCCTGAGATCCTCTTCCAGCTCCTCCAACGCTTTCTAAAGAGGTATACAACGAAGCGCCTTAGCGAGAGGAGTCCAACGCTACCACTCTCACTCTCGTCGGAGTTGTCTACCACCGGAAATTAGGACGGATAAGGTTATTGTGAACAGTAACTAGGGTTCGCGACAAGATTTGCTATCGGGAAATATTTCTAAGTATGGGATCTATTAAACAATCGAAAACCAAGTCTTCTCTTAAATACACTACTCAAACAGCAGATAGAACAAGAACAGATCCACCGACAAAATCAGTCGTCACAACTAATATTCCCAACCAGAAGGAATCTCGCATCAGCTTTTGCCTATTGTTAGTATAACAATCAGCAGTTAAATCTTTCCAAACAACGCTAAAGCTAAACGGCGTCGCACCAACTTAACCAAACGACGTCGCATAGGAACACGTCACCTTGCTACCAACAGCTGATTCACAAACCAGCTGTCATAACGCATGAGATCTCTTCAACAGCTGATATCTATCATAACCAACAGCTGATACAAAGCGCTCCACTCAAAACGCTGTCGTTCCAACTTATCTAAATGACGTAGTTTCGCTACCCGCTATGAAACACGGTAACAAAACCAACAGCTAGTTCCTGCTCACAAAACGTTGTCGCTTTCAAGTCTCTTAGTGCTCTCTGCTGATCACCGCAACTTACATACTAACAGCGGATCACTCGCAACAGCTGGATACGTGCTAATACACCAACGTCTGGAATCCACATCAGCATTGTTGCTGCTTCCTACCAACATGCAACATCTGAAATATCAACTGACGCGATCACTCAACGGCTGATCCCACTACTACCACCGCTGATATCTTTCCAACTGCTGATTCTAACACTTAGAAAAATTCGATGTCTATGCCAAGCACATCGACCAACAGCTGGTCCAAACCCGACCAACACTGTGAGACCTGGAAATTTTATTAAGGATTAATTGTTGAATTAATCGAGTTTTGGTGATTTCTGGTGATTAAGATTTCATTTTGAATGTTTGGGTTGTATTTTCGAGTTGAGGATCGTATTTGGAGCATTTCTGGAAGTTTTAAGATTTTCGAAATTTTGGGTGAAATCTGGTAAGCTTTGATGACGTCAGCATTACGTGTTTGCTTAGCGTGATGACGTAAGTGTTGCTGCTCGAGAGATCTGCTTGGGTTCGTGAGGAATCTGTTCCTCAAAAGGTGAGATCTGGGCGCTTAATGTTGTGGCGCGCTGTGCTTGAAACGCCGTCGTTTTATGAAGTCTGGTTTGAGAGATCTGGTATAGCGTAGCGTGAGATCTGTTTTGTGAGATCTGATTCTAGCACGGCGTCGTTTTGATTTGCGTATTGGTCCCAGATTCCAGCGTGGGTTTGTGTCCAGATTTCTCCTTGTGTAGCGCATGCGTGTTTGTTGTATTGTCGAGAGGTCTGTTTTCGTCGGTGGAAATAATTGATCAGATTTCTCGTTCCTATAAATAGAAGCGTTGGCTCCGTTGCTTTTTATCAGATCCCATACTTAGAGAAATTATCAGACTTTCGTTCTCTGTTTCTTCAAACCCTTGTCACTGTTCACCGTAACCTTCTTCGGCCATTTCCCGTCGACTTCGGTCACCGTTCTTCGCGTTTGAGGTAGCGTTGGACTCCTCTTGAAGAGCTATTTCATACCATACTGATCTTGGAAGCTACGGTTGTCCAGGGAGAGATCGCGAGGAGGCAGAAGCTTTTCCCTGTTCGTGTGTTTGTGCGTGCAGGTAGCCTTCGGGTTTTAGCTTTGAGTTATCGTTCCTAGTTGTTAATTTAGCTTCCCGTTAAGATGTTTAAGGATGATAATTAGCTGGTTGAGTTGTAGCTCCCAGCCGTGTGTTTTAAATTGGTTTGGCCGTGAGTTTCTGTGCGTAGGCTGAGAATTGTATGTTGTGTATTTTAGCAGGTTTCGACCAGCTTTATCAGGCCTTGAATTGTGGTAATTATTGCACAGAATTAAGGTACGAATCTTGAGCTTATAAATGCATCGTTGAATGGCTTGGATGAAATGGTGGTTGCTTATAGGATGACTGCCGTGTGCTTATTTCCTGTTAAGGCTGTCGATCTATGAGTTGGCTTTGATTTATGTGTGGTATACATGTTGTTGGTATTGTTGTTGTGCATATGTTAGTATGCTTGTTATTCCAGCATTTCATACACGCATTTGTATTCTTACCAACCTTTGCAGCCATCATTGTCTTGTTGTTACTGTTCTATGCGATCAGGATGCGATCCCTGCCGGGTCTTGTTAGCCCCTATGCGCCGAGTGGACCTTTTGAGGCTACCACAGTTCATAGGTTGGGCAACGGCAGTTTGTGTTTTGATGCACCTGGTATTGGTGGGCGAGTAGGGGCGAGTGGGTAGCTCCCACACTTCTGCACTCACCGTGGCCACAGATCTGTTGCAGTTTTCCTTTTAGCTATGCATTCCTTTCTTTGGCTTCCTCTTCTTGGATGTTGTCCCTCATATCATGCATAGCATCTGCACTTTCATTCCTTGCTGTTTATTGCTAAATTATAGTTGCTCTCCGTACTGGGGTTTAACCCCATGTCCCTCTGGGGCTTGGTTTGTCTCCTTGTTGTGTTGTTTTCAGGGAACCCAGGTTTTACGGCTGGTCGTGGTTTTAACCCAGCTGGTGGTGCCCCAGGAGGTGGCTAGTGTGTCCCAGTGCATATAGCATACTTATATTTATGTATCAGTCTGGTATGCCAGGGGATGCCCTGTGCTTTGTTGTTGTATTCAGTATGTGGAGTCTGATACATGTCTATTTTGTATTGTATGCTTTACTGTATGTTGGCTGGTCGCCTTGTTGGTTTTAAATTGGAATCTTATTTTGAGTATCGCATTATTTTAAATTATATCGTTTTAAACCGTCGGGCCTAAAAGCAAAAATTTTACCCACTTTCTGATAAGCTTCCGCATGTGTTTGTCTGATTTGAGCACGAGTCCTGATATTTTGGTATCAGAGCTTAAGCTGGGATAAGCTCAACTCCTTTGATCACACTTGAGTCTAGGCACAGTGTTGCGTATTGCATGTGCTTGACTTATATGACTACGTGCTGCATATTTTGTGTTATATGCTTTCTTTGCTGTATCTGTTCTGTTTTTTCCTTATCCTGTTGAGTGTTTTAGATGCCGCCTAGACGTTGTGGTCGTAGTAGGGGTCTCTTCCAGGAATCAGGAGGACAGAATGAGGATCAGTCTAGTGCTCCTAGTCATACTCTTGAGAGTAGTGGAGAGGAGGAGGCTGCAGCTCCGCTGGCTCCGGTAGAGAGAATGGATGTGGTCATAGCTCGGTTTCAGAGGATGATTCCTCCTATCTTCAATGGTGATGAGTCGAGTGAGGACGCGGATTCTTGGCTCCATAGCGTCATACATCTGTTTGATCGAGCCCAGTATGACGACGATCTCTGATTGAGGTTGGTGACCTTGTTGTTGAGGAAGGCAGCCGAGCGTTGGTGGCGAGGTGCGTCTAGTACCTTACTGGAGGCTGGAGTTGATATCACTTGGGACAGGTTTTTGTGAGACCTTCCGGAAGGAGTATGTCCCTGATTCGTATGTGGCTGCCCGAGAGCGGGAGTTTGAGTTTCTGGAGTAGGGCTCGATGACTGTAGGTGAGTATGCTCGCAAAGTTTTCTGCGTTGTTGGCTTATGTTCCGCATGTTGCTGGCCGGGAGAGGGCCAAGAGTACCAGATTCGTGGAGGGCTTGAATGAAGAATTTTATCAGAGTGTTTTGACAAGCAAGCCCAAGTCGTATGCTGAGGCCGTGGATACTGCTATCCACATTGAGGAGGGCATGAGGAGCCGTCGTACGCGCAGGGCGCAGGTAGCGCAGGAAGTACAGAGTGGTAGACATGTTGGTCAGGGAGCTCAGTCGTCTCAGAGTTCCCAGTCCGCTCATTTTCCTCAGCCGCAGCAGCAGGTGTCTCAGTAGTCTGGCCGTGGTAGGTTCCGACCTCGCGGTCAGCAATTCAAGAAAAAGTCTGGTTCAGGGTCTTCCGGTTCAGGCAGTTCGAGTAGCAGTGGATCTCGGACTGAGTTTTGTGGCTTTTGTTGAGGGAAGCATTCTTCGACGCAATGTGTAGGTGTGCAAGGTTCCTGCAACCTTTGTGGTCAGTACGGGCATTTTGCGAGAGTGTGTCCGTCAGCTGGATCACAGCAGACCACGGCCCAGCCTCAGGGTCGTGGGGGTCAGTCTAGGGGCCGTTCGCAATCGCAGTTGCAGCAGCCCCGTTTTGGGGAGACTCCGTTTAGGCCATTTCAGCAGCCTGGCCCTTCGCGTTTTGGGCAGTCGTCTCAGCCTTTCTTTCCGGGACCCCAGCATGCTCAGGTTAACGCCTTCACGAGGGAGCAGGCCGAGGAGACACCGAGTCAGGTGATTGGAGGTACATGTCTTGTCTTTGACTTTCCTGCTCGTGTGTTGTTTGACACCGGTGCATCGCATTCGTTTATTTCTGATTCGTTTGTTGTTGAGCATGGTTTGTGTACCGTTCCTTTGAGTGATGTTTCTGTTTCTACCCCCGGTGGTGTAAGCCTGTTCTCGCAAGATATTTTGTTGGATGGAGTGTTGCGTTTTGGGGAGCATGCCTTGTTAGCAAATTTGATTCGTTTGATGCTTTGGGATTTCGATTGTATAATTGGAATGGATGTGCTGTCCAACTATAGGGCCTCTGTGGATTGTTTCCATGGGATCGTGCGCTTTAGGCCTTTGTCTGGCGAGAAGTGAGACTTCTACGGCCAGGACTCTAGATCAAAGATTCCACTGGTTTCCGCGATGGAAATGTTCAGTATGCTGTCTTTGGGAAATGCTGGCTTTATGATCTACGCTGTGGATGCGTCTTCTTCTTCAAGTGTTCAGCTTAGCGACGTTCCTGTGGTGCGACACTTCCCCGACGTGTTTCCGGAGGAGATTCCTGGTTTTCCTCTGTGGCGGGAGATAGATTTCAGCATAGAGTTGGTGCCTGGCACAGCTCCGATTTCTCGTGCCCCGTATCGTCTAGCGCCTGCAGAGTTGAGAGAACTCAAGGTACAGTTAGATGATTTGCTGGAGAAGGGTTTCATACGCCCTAGTATGTCACCGTGGGGAGCGCCCATTTTGTTTGTAAAGAAGAAGGATGGATCAATGCGGATGTGCATTGATTTCCGACAGCTGAATAAATCCACTATGAAGAATAAGTACCCGTTGCCGAGAATCGATGATCTGTTTGATCAGTTACAAGGTTCTGCGGTGTATTCTAAGATTGATCTTCGTTCCGGGTACCATCAGCTCAGAGTGAGGGAACAGGATGTCGCGAAGACTGCGTTTCGTACGAGGTACGGACATTTTGAGTTTCTGGTGATGCCGTTTGGGTTGACAAACGCGCCGGCAGTCTTCATGGATCTGATGAACCGAGTCTTAGATGGTTCTTCTTGAGAGAGCAGCAGTTGTATGCGAAGTTTTCCAAGTGCGAGTTCTGGTTGCAACGCGTTGTATTTCTGGGCCATATCATATCATTTGATGGCGTTTCTGTGGATCCCAGTAAAGTGGATGCTGTGTTAAACTGGGAGCGACCGAGAAATGTGTCTGAGATTCGCAGTTTCTTAGGTCTGGCTGGCTATTATCGTCGTTTCATTGAGGGGTTTTCTTCTATAGCTAAGCCGATGACCCAATTGACCCAGAAGGATAAAAAAAAAAATTTCTTAGGTCTGGCTGGCTATTATCATCGCTTCATTGAAGGATTTTCTAGTATAGCGAAGCCGATGACCCAGTTGACCCAGAATGATAGGCGGTTCGGTTTATTTGAGCAGTGTGAGAATGCGTTTCAGCTGCTCAAGGAAAAGTTAACTACTGCGCCTGTGTTGGCTTTGCCGTGCCGTCCAGGTGGTTTCGTTGTTTGTTCTGACGCTTCGCTAAATGGATTGGGTTGTGTGTTGATGCAGAATGGTAAAGTCATTGCATATGCCTCGCGGCAGTTGAAACCGCACGAGACTCGTTACCC
>KV007840.1:33612-55470 GCA_001598015.1 Dorcoceras hygrometricum
TTTGAGCTATGCATTCCTTTCTTTGGCTTCCTCTTTTGGATGTTGTCCCTCATATCATGCATAGCATCTGCATTTTATTCTTTGCTGTTTATTGCTGATTTATAGTTGCTCTCCGTACTGGGGTTTGACCCCATGTCCCTCTGGGGCTTGGTTTGTTTCCTTGTTTGTGTTGCTTTTAGGGAACCCAGGTTTTACAGCTGGTCGTGGTTTTAACCCAGCTGGTGGTGCCCCAGGAGGTGGTTAGTGTGTCCCAGTGCATATAGCATACTTATATTTATGTATCAGTCTGGTATGCCAGGGGATGCCCTGTGCTTTGTTGTTGTATTCAGTATGTGGAGTCTGATACATGTCTATTTTGTATTGTATGCTTTACTGTATGTTGGCAGGTCGCCTTGTTGGTTTTAAATTGGAATCTTATTTTGAGTATCGCATTATTTTAAATTATATCGTTTTAAACCGTCGGGCCTAAAAGCGAAAATTTTACCCACTTTCTGATAAGCTTCCGCATGTGTTTGTCTGATTTGAGCACGAGGCCTGACAAACACCTGATTGCGAAAACACAGGTCTCGCATCTCTCCCCCACTAAAACACGATTTCGTCATCGAAATCAAATTCGGGCAACAACTGAACTCACAACCAAGAGTTCAAGATAACTGAGCAAACAATTACTGAAATCTGATGCAACACTCACACAAACAGATGCGGCCACTCACGTTGCATCTTCTTTTCCATCTCCCAGGTAGCTTCTTCCCTACCATGTTTGCTCCATTGAACCATCACCAAGGGAATGGTTTTATTCCTTATCTGTTTCTCTTTACGATCCAAAATTCGCAAGGGATACTCAACATAACTCAACGTCTGATCTAGCTCAACCTTTACAGTTCTCAACACATGAGACGGATCTGGCTCGTACTTCCTCAGCATGGAAACATGAAAGACATCATGTAGAGAATATAAATCTGGTGGCAACAACAGCCGATACGCCAAAGGGCCAATCCTCTCAACAATTTCATACGGACCAACATAACGAGGGGCTAACTTTCTCTTGTTTCCAAAGCGCATAACACTGTGAAACGGAGAAACTTTAAGGAAAACGAGATCACCAACTTGAAACTTTATAGGTCGACGCCTCCTATTTGCATAACTGGCTTGGTGATCCTGGGCAGCTTTCATCAGCTGTCGAATAAGATCCACATGATCCTTCATCTACTTCACAAACTCTGGGGAAGACAGCTGCTTCTCCCCCACTTCTTCCCAACATACTGGCGATCTGCACTTTCTGCCATACAAAGCCTCAAACGGCACCATACCAATCATCACTTGATAGCTGTTATTGTAGGAAAATTCAACTAAAGACAACGCGTCTTGCCAGTTACCACCAAAATCCATTACAACAGCTCTTAACATATCTTCCAACGTCTGGATAGTTTGCTCCGATTGGACATCTGTTTGGGGGTGATACACTATACTCATAGCCAATCTGGTACCCACAGATGCTTGAAAACTCTTCCAAAACCTGGAATTAAACCTCGGATCTCTTTCCAAAATGATTGAAACAGGAACACGGTGCAATCTAACTACAAAATCAACGTACAGTTTCGCCATTCTTCAAAGAGAAGGTCATACCATAGGGAATAAAGTGCGCAGACTTCGACAATCTGTCGATTACCACCCAAATCGCATCGCAACCTCTACTGGAACGAGGCAAATGCGTCACAAAATCCATCGCTATGTGCTCCCAATTCCATTGGGGCACTTCCAAACTCTGCAATAGACCACCAGGTCTCATCCTTTCAGCCTTAACCTGCTGAAAATTTAAGAAACGAGCAACAAAACTGTTAGGATAAAATTTAAAGTTTTGGTGATAACAAATTAAGACAAGTATTGATGCAAAGTAACTACTGGACAATCAGCCGTTGCAATTAACAGTAAAGTATATTCAGACGTCAGGATAATTCAGATGTTGGTATTCGGGATAATTTCAAAAGTTGAGTTGAAGCATTCAGTTGATAGAATATTTTTTCAGATGTTGAAATCTCTCGGGTTATCAGTTTCTGGTTTCAGGTTCTTATGTCAGCAGTAGTTGCAATTCAGACGTTGATCAAAGGTTATGCAATCAGACTCTGGCATTCAATTCATCAGTTGGGTATTTATTCTCAGTAGTTGGCTACAGTGCTGTTGAATCAGCCGTTGGATATCTAAGAATATTTCAGACAGTGAGGATTTCAGCAGTTGGATATTCAGATGCAAGGTACTTCTCTTAGAAGGATATTTCAGACGTTGACTACAGTTGAATAGATTTCAGACGCAAATATTTGTGTGTTGCAAAACTACGTCGTTTTTTGAGTAAGTTGATACGCAGCGTTTTGATTAGCGCTAGAATTTAGACGATGGGTTATGCAAGGATTCAGGTGTTTATTTAATATCAGAGCAACCTTTCAGACGACAGAGTGGATATTGACAAGTTGCAAAACTACGTCGTTTAGATAAGTTGAAACGACAGCGTATGATTTTGCGCTAGAATTCAGACGATGGATTAATGCGTAGATTCAGACGTTGGTTATCACTCAGACGTTGCAGTTTGATACAAACAAGTAAATATTTCAGGCGTTGAAGCAATCAGTCGTTGCATGGAATCAATTGACATTATCTTTCCAGCTGCAACAACTTCAAGTCGTCATCTTTGTGAGAGGAAGAACTAGTTAACGAAGAAAAATTTCAGGCGCAAACGTCGAATCGATTCAAACGTAATCACAATTCAAATTGGAGCAAATCAATGGTGAAGATTAAATCGTACATATGCCTGGAATTAAGGAGACAACGTTGGTACTATTTTGGGTAAATAGTACACATTTGCAGAAGTCGTTACACGGTGATTGCACAAATATGGAAAACGACATTTTGGCTCTGAAGATGTGCAATTTACCTTGTAGTGGAGCAGAAATTACGGTTGCTTGGTTATCAGAATTTCAAAAGGGATTTTGTTCCCTTTACAGAATTATTTGATCGTTGAGCGAAGAGTATAAATAGCAGAAGTTTGAATTGAAGAATCACACCTTCGCTCTTGACCACTTGCCGTTACTCTGCCATTTTTCTATCTCGAGCTTACCTATTTTCAGCAGCTGCGTCTGCACTTTGTATTTTGTGTTGCTAGGAGTTCACCTGGAGCGAGGCTCGGTGATCGGGTGTTTGTAGAAGGTCTGCACGCATCAAATATTCTAGTGGAACCTTCCTGAAAAGGAAGAAGGGGAGACGTAGGATATTTATATCCGAACTTCAACAAACAAACTCTTTCATTTAACTTTTACATTATTCATTTACTTACTTGTCACACTGTTCACTGATCAATTTGCTTTATTCCGCACATATTTGTTAGCCAAGAAATCAGCCGTTAAACTTAGATACCTTAAGTCTGGTAACTCGGACTTAAGTTAAGCGGTGCTTGTAAAAATATTTTTAAACGGTTTCGAAAATCTAAAAATATCAAGGAGTTCATTCAACCCCCCTACTGAACTCCTAGTGCTGTTTTCGTGCCATATTGATCCTATCAATTGGTATCAGAGCCTGCGCATCTCAGTTATTGAACAGTTGTTTGTGCGTTATTATATCTCAATATGTATACTTCTCACAACAAAATTCCTCTGTTTTCCAAGGAATATTACGATGACTGGAAGATACGCATGCAAGAGCATTTGGCCGCTCAGGATGATGAAATGTGGGCGGTTATCACTGAAGGATCGCTGAAAATAATGAAGCCGAATTTAGCTTTTGCTATATCGAATGCGAGACTCAGTTCCTTGAAAAGAGCAGACATGAGTACACCAGTGAGGACAAGAAGAAAGCCAACCTGGATAATGTGGCCAGGGATATCCTCTACAAGACGCTGGACAAGAACAAAAACATGTTCAGCAAAATCAAAACATGTGCCACAGCCAAAGATATTTGGGAAAGGCTGACCCAAATATGTGAAGGAAGCGACGAGACAAAAGAGAACAAGCTGACAGTCGCTCAGCAGAAGTATGAATCCATCAAGATGAAGGATGGAGAGACGATGACTGAGTTTGATGAAAGGTTCAGCGCTGTGGTAATAGAGCTGACCAGCTTGGAAAAGAGTACAGTAATCGTGAGCTGGCGTTGAAGGTCATGAGAGCGTTGCCCAGGGAGTGGGACGTAAAGACAATGGCGATGAGTGTGTTCAAAGATTTGAACAATCTGGAACTTCACGACCTCTTCGCAAATCTTAAAGCTTATGAGTTCGAGTTGGAAACAAGAGCTGAAGCTGCTCCATCAACATCCCAGCCGACAAAAGCACTAGCTGCTACAACTACTGAACAGTGCTCTCCAAGCACAAGCAAGACAGCTGATCAACTCAGCGACGACGTCCTGTCCCTCTTCGTTAAGAAGTTTGGGAAATACTTGAGAAGATCCTATAACCCTTCTGCTCCTTACAATAATCATAAAAATGATAAAGCTGTATCTGATATGAAATGTTTTAACTGTGAACGTTCAGGGCATTTTGCAGCTGAGTGCAACAGGCCCAAGAAGGATGATAGATACAGAAGAGATGAGAAGAAGGAGGATCGATACAAGCGAGATGACAAGACTGATGAAAGAGCTGTCGATAGATCCAAGGAGAGATCCAAGGATAGATGGATGAGGACGAGAGGTGATAAGAGGACCAACCGCAAGCATGATCGCAAAGTACTGGTGGCTGAGGAAAGCACCAAAAGTTGGGCAGACACCGATTCAGAGTCCTCTTCCTGCAGCTCCTCATCAAGCGATAGTGAACAGGAGGAGGTTCACTGTCTCATGGCTGACCAAACACCAGATGACGAGGTATTTGACTTCTCTAATGTTGAATTTACATGAGAATACCTTGTCAGTGCACTAAATGACATGGTCAAAGAGTACAGGAAGCTTTATCACTCTTTTGAGGAAGTTAAGGCTAAAAACAGTGATTTGAAAAATAGTTCAGCTGAACCAAGTGCTGTTGAACTTTGTGAAGCTGACAGTTTGAAAATCGAGCTGAGTAAGCTGACAGCTGAGAATGAATTGTTGAGAGAAGAGTCTAGTGAGCTCAAAGTTGAAATTGAAAGACTAAATGAGCTTGTGAGCTCCTGGAACCAGTCTTCTCGTTCTCTCCATAAGCTGCAAGAAAGCCAAAAGCCAGCAAATAATAGAACTGTTTTGGGTTTCAATAGTAGTGAAAACAGCGAAGGAGAAACAAGTACTCAGTCACAGCCGGTATATGACAAGTTCAACAAGATGAGCTTTGTCAAAGCCAACGTGATATATGACTGCTGTGAGTCGATGACATATGATGACCAGACCTCTCAGAAGTTGAATCATAATGGAAAAGCTGGTATCGAAAAGCTGGTATCGGCTTTCAAAAACCTGAGAACTCCAAGCCAAGCTGGCTAAAGAACAAACTAGACAAAGACAGAGCAAAATCTGGTCGAAAGTCATTTGTTCCTAACCAGTCATGGCGTAGTTCAACGAAGGTAAAATCTGGTTGGAAAAAGGTTCAGCCGAGGATAGATCTAAGTGGTCAAAGTATGAAATCAAAACTCAACAGATCTCACTGTAATTATGCACAGACCCTCACGGACTCTAGTACTGGAAAAACTGTTAAGGTAATTCGAGTATGGATCCCGAAAGGGGTAATCCGATCTGGACCCAAGTAAATTTGGGTACCATAAGACGGTTTTATGATTGCAGGATAACAGGTACGAACCAGCTGATGTATCAAACTTGTGGTACCTGGACAGCGGCTGTGCACGACATATGACAGGAAACCCAAAGCTGATATTAGACGTTGTTCCACACAAAGGAGCAAAGATAGTCTTTGGTGATAACGCTCACGGTAACACTGTGGGTAAGGGTAAGCTTACCCATGGTAACATTTCTATTTCAGATATTTTAGTTGTTGATAATCTCCGTTATAATTTAATTAGCATTAGTCAGCTATGTGACAAAGGTTACATAGTTAACTTTCAACAACACACGTGCACAGTTCAGAACTCAAATGGTCTGACCGTATTAGTTGGTAAAAGATCGGGGAATACCTACATTATCGATTAGTCAGAGCAGCTGAGGTCTGAACAGTTATGCCTTACAGCTGACTCCTCCAAGAGCTGGCTGTGGCATCAAAGAATGAATCATCTATCATTCAAAACACTTGCTAATTTGAGTCAGCATGATATGGTTTCTGGTATTCCCAAATTAAAATTTTCTAAGGATAAGATCTGTGCGGCCTGTCAGCTGGGTAAGCAAATAAAATCTACTTTCAAAAAGAAAGGCGGTAACAGTTCCTCCCGTAGCTTAGAGCTTTTACATATGGATCTTTTTGGTCCCATAACAGTAACTAGCTTAGGTGGAACGAACTACACCCGTGCTCTTGTTGATGATTTTACAAAATATACGTGGGTGTTGTTTTTAAAATCAAAATCTGATACCGCAGACCAGCTGATACGTCTTTTAAAACGTTTGCAAAATGACAGATCTTGTTCAGTCAACCGGATAAGGAGTGATCGTGGTACTGAGTTTTTAAATTCAAAATTAACTTCTTATCTGGAAGACTTAGGGATAAAGCATGAGCTTTCAGCAACTAGAACTCCTCAGCAGAACGGGTTAGGTGAGAGGAGAAACCGTACTTTAAAAGAAGCTGCTAGGTCTATGATTGCTTATTCCGGCATTTCACAAAAATTTTGGGCAGAAGCAGTTAATACAGCATGTCACACTCAAAACAGATCTATGATTAATAGGATGAACGATAAAACCCCATATGAGATCTGGCATGGCAAGAAACCTGGTATATCTTACTTCAGGGTGTTTGGGTGTAGATGTTTTATTCATAACAATGGTAAAAAGCACCTAACAGCTTTTGATGCAAAATCTGATGCAGGTATCTTTCTAGGCTATTTAGCAGTGAGCAAGGCTTATCGAGTATTCAACAATAGAAGTCTATCTGTTGAAGAATCAGCACACGTGGTGTTTGATGAAACAAGATTTAGATCTAATTCAGCTGCAATCCTTCATGATTTGTGTTCACGTCTGGAATCAACAAGTCTTGATGACTCAGATGATGACGTGGCTCCACAAAGACAATCAGCTGAAGAAAAACCAGCAGTGGACACACCGCACAACAACGCACAACAAGATCTGACAGGTAATCCAGTAGTCATCGATTTAACTAACGATGTCTCTACACAGGGTCAGATCTTCCCAAGTGTGCCAGCTGCTGGAAGTGAAGCGACCAATGTTCAACCTGACGACACTCGATCAGATGTTGCGCAAGCAGACGCAAGCGTTTCTCATTTGGTTTCAAGACCAACGTCTGAAATACCAGCTGCCAGTACACATTATCAATTGGTATCTACACCAACAGCTGGACAACAAGGCGCGAGCACATCGTATCAAGTGGTATCAAGACCAACGTCTGGACAATCAGTCGCAAGTGATCATCAACTGGTATCCAGACCAACAACTGGAACAAAAGCTGATCCAAACTCATGTCTGGAAGATAAATCACAACAGCTGGAACCTGATGCACAAGCCAATAACGAAGAATATCAATTGGCGTCAGCTGATCCAGTTGTCATCCAGCCAACGACGCAGGGGAAACAAAGAGCAAATCCAATTGGATTTGATCTTCGGTGGAATAAAAATCATCCACCCGAGCAAGTAATAGGTAATTTCGAATCTCCTGTTCGCACACGAGGCCAGATATCACATGATCATTTTGATTCTGCATTCATCTCGCATATAGAACCTAAGATGATAGATGAAGTCTTAGCTGACCCCAGCTGGATAGATGCAATGCAGGAAGAATTAAATCAATTTAAGCGTAATAACATATGGCAACTTGTACCTAGACCTTCTAATCATTCAGTCATAGGAACTCGATGGGTCTTTAGAAATAAACTGAATGAAGATGGGGAAGTGACTAGAAACAAAGCTAGGCTGGTAGCATAAGGATTTAGACAAATGGAAGGAATAGATTTCGATGAGACATTTGCACCAGTAGCTAGATTAGAAGCCATTCATAAGTTTTTAGCTTATGCTGCATTCAAAGATTTTAAAGTATTTCAAATGGATGTTAAGAGTGCATTTCTCAATGGCATCTTAACAGAGGAACTGTATGTTGCACAACCTCCTGGCTTCGTAAATCATACACATCCAGATTATGTTTATAAACTGGATAAAGCTCTATATGGGTTGAAGCAAGCACCCAGAGCTTGGTATGATACACTATCAAAACTTTTAATTGAGCATGATATCACAATAGGCACAGTTGATAAGACTCTGTTTAAATTTGTTAAAGCTGATCATGTCTTACTGGTACAAATATATGTTGATGATATTATTTTTGGGTCAACTAACCCCAAATTGTGCCAGAAGTTTTACAAGCTTATGCAGGATAAATTTGAGATGAGTATGATGGGGGAGCTGACGTTCTTTCTGGGATTACAAGTTACACAGCTGGAGAACGGTATATTCATTAACCAGGCGAAATATACGAAGGAACTGCTGAAGAAATTTGGCATTGACAATTGCTCAGCAGCTGCTACTCCTATGAGCTCTTCAATCAAACTGGATAAAGACAAAGCTAGAACTGCCATTGAGGTATCTCTTTATCGTGGTATTATAGGCTCTTTGCTTTACTTAACTGCTAGCAGACCAGACATCATGTTTGCTGTCTGTATGTGTGCTAGATTTCAAGCAGAGCCAAATCAATCGCATTACATAGCTGTAAAGCGAATATTGAAATATTTAAAGGGTACTCCCAACGTGGGTCTTTGGTATCCCAAAGGCTCAGGCTTTCAACTAATCGGTTATAGTGATGCAGATTACGCAGGATGTAGGATTTATCGTAGAAGCACAAGTGGGACTTGTCAATTCTTAGGAGATCGTTTGATTTCCTGGTTTAGTAAGAAGCAGACGTCGATTGCAACATCAACAGCTGAAGTAGAGTATCTCGCAGCTGGCAGCTGCTGTGCTCAAATACTTTGGATACAACATCAGCTGAAAGACTATGGTGTTGATGCGTTTGAAGCGCCCATTCTCTGCGACAATACCAGCGCCATAGCGATCACCAAAAATCCTGTACTGCATTCAAGAACAAAGCACATTGACATCAAGCCTCACTTTATCAGGGATCATGTGCTAAATAAAGACGTACGGTTGGAGTATGTGTCGACTGAGCAGCAAGATGCTGACATCTTCACAAAGTTTCTACCAGACGCTAAGTTTTCTTAGTTTAGAAATATCTTAGGTCTCCTTGAAATGCCTTGATTTTCTGTGAGCTAACGCATTTTTACAGGTTGTCAGCTGTCGCTTATATCAGCTGCAAGTCTTTTGTTCAGGGGGAACGCTAAGACTTTCAGCTGAGGCAAGCTTCTCGCGTTGGAAGAATACCAGTCGTAGAGGGAACCAGGAGCTGAATTTTTAAGCGTGACGTCAGCTGAATATGTTACGTCTGGACACACTCAGATGTTACATATACACAGCTGATGCTTGTTTGTAATCAGTTCCTGCCACCTCTCAACGATACATTAAAATCAGCAGTGATGTTATTACAATCGTTGTACCAGCTGTGGCGATATCAAATTTGGCGCGCGTTTTTAATTTAATTTATTTTCTTTTATATATTGTATGATTAAAATATTTTGAAAACTTTTACACTGTACGTATAAAATATTTTGAAAATATCTTCAAAAATCATTTCCAAAATTGTACGAGCCGCTGGATGATTGACACGTGTTGTCATCATTCGAAAAGTCACATCTACATCTTCTCTCTCCAGTAATTTTTTGCATTCCCTGAATATATTACGTCGTTCTCTATTCACTTTTCGCTTACCTTGCAAACTTTGTTCTCTGGTATTCTCGTACTCTCTTGTGTTCTTCTGCGAATATTTTTCAGGCAATCTTCACTCATTCAACGACGACGATGGCATCCTATTTGATTAGCAGCAGCCTTCACATCGATTTCGACTCAGTCTTCGGCATTGACGATGTTGGACTTGTACAAATGTTTGAATCGTTTATTGCGACGGGGTTGAAGGACTTTTTGGGTTGTCCCGCCGTCTTCTACGAAGCTGCACTCATCGAGTTCTTCGAAAATGGCTTAGTCAGAGACGGAATGGTGGTCAGCACCATAGGGGGAACGACGGTTGAAATTTCTGAAGAGATTTTCGCTGCGGCGTTTGTACTGCCAACGGAGGGTTTGACGGATTTGTCAGAAGTTCCGAAAGATTTGGTGTTTGATGCACGGAGCCTATTTTCTGAATCTAAAGAACAGGTGAGCATTTCCTGTCACAAGAGGGAAATGAAGATTGAGTATCGACTTCTAAGCGACATTCTGGCGAATACCATTTATGTCAAAGCAGGGTCTTTTGATGTAGTGACCCGCGAAAGATTCTTGTTGATGACTGCTATTACTTTTGATGTGAAAGTGAACTGGAGCCGGTTGTTGTTTGATGTTCTGAAAGACATGGTTACACCAGGCTCCAGGCAAGCAAAAGGGTATGCGATTCAAATCTGTGTTCTGTTGAAGAATGTGCAGGGATTGGAGTTGGGGGAATCCAAGGCATTTCCTACCCCCAGGATTCTTAGTTGTTGCGACTGAACCAGTCGCAAAGAAGAAAAGGGCGACAAAGAAGAAATCTGGTTTGTAGAATGTACCGGTTGCACAGGAAGCTGTTCCCATTCAAATCATTGAGCCAATTCCTGCTGCACCTGCTGAAGAGCCTATCGTGGAAGAGTCAAGGGAAGCTACATCAGCTGTCCCTATTGATGAAGAAATATCTGCTGAAGAGCAATCAGCTGTTGAGGTTGCTGCTGTGACTGGTGTACAAGAACCAGCCGTTGAGCATGTGGATGAACAAGTGGCAGAGACAACAGCTGACGAGGAAACAGCTGTTAAATATGTTGAAATGATTTATGAGCCAGTTTCCTTTCCCACTGAAGCAGCTGTTGTTAACAAGGATGTATATACTGCTGATGACGTGTATGTGATCATTGAGCAGGTCTTGGCTGAAATCGTTCATATTGGAGAAGATGAGGAAGAACAAGATGTGGATACATCTGATGTTGGGGATAAGACAGCCGAAACAACTGATGGGGAGAAACATTGGTTTGATCTATCATATGAAGCTATAATGGCTCAAATGAATGCTGAAAGACCAGTTGTCACTCCTAGTGACACTGATGAGGAGATGGAATCAATTGATATTGGTACTGATTTTGGGGACCAGCAGTTACAGACTGATGTTGCGGCTGACAGCAGGGCAGATGCTGCAGCTGATTTGTTTGTGGAAGAACCAGTGGATGACGTGGAAGTGACAGCTGATGAGCAGTCAGTGGGTGAGAGGACAGATGCGGATGAGGTTATGTCCTTGGAAGATATTATACTGTCCATCCCAGTGGATGTTCCATTACCCTCTACTTGTGTGGAGATTACAAAGATTACCTTGGGCAAGGATATCAAGATTCCTGGAGTCGGTGAAAAGACCTGGTACCTGGCCAGTCTCCCACAGATTCCAGTTGATGACAAAGGGAAGGAGCCCCTTCTGGTCAAAGACCCAATTAAGGGAAATCCACCACAGGAGCATTATTCGTTGATTTGTGCAGACATCGATCTGCTTGTACAGTTAAGAGAGCTGGTGATAGATGAAGTTGACCGATTATTTAGTTCTTTTAGTTTTAAGAAATTGCCGACTATAAAGGTAGAGGATATATCCGAGAAGGAGGATCAAGTTTTGTATTGGGGAGAAAAGGATTCAACTCAAGTAGCTCTTAACAGGAAGGTGTTCATATTATTGAATAACAGAGAGTTATTGGTTCGCAAATTTCTAGAATCGTGGAAGCTCAATTTTGTACCTGGTGAAGGCACCTCTGCAACTGATCTCAAAGTCAACGACATGCTATCCGACCTTCACCTGTTTCTTTTAGAAGAATTAAAACAGCAGACGCTTGCACACGGCCTTAGATGGGACAGGGCGTGCTGCTCTCAACTCTTTGAAGGTGGCTTGCGCACACGAGGCGCTGTCATGACCCTACCCGACTTTGAGGTTGCGCGATTATGCTGATACTCTCCCTCCCCTAAGCGATTTTTTCAATTTAATGAAGAAAAGGTGGGGAGATGTCTGTCTAGAAGTTGCAGAAGTTTTTGCTTCAAGTAAATTGCTACCAGTGGGTTCTATTAATTTTTTCCGATCTCTCTCAGTTGTTGAACCAGTCTACAGTTTTGATTCTCGTCAGCCAACAGTTTTTGCTTTGAGATTATCTCAGTTTTGTACAGTTTTCGTTTAGATCAGTTTATTCAGTGGGTTGAGTGCAGCTGATATTCGCGGTTTTGTTTCATCTATTGCTTCTGAAAGAACAGTTTTGAGGAATGTACATATTGCACAGGATTCAGCTGCAGTTGCTCCCAATGTACAGCTATTAGATCAGTGTCCTTTCTCATCTTCTTGCTCCGATGATTCCATGCATTTTTATGCTCATGACACTGCTACTACTTCGTTCTCTCTACCAGCAACTGCCACTCCTGATGTCACCGAGTAATTATCCCAACTGCGAGCTTCGATTGAACAAATCAAAGGCAGAGATGATGGTGATAAGCTCCGAGACACACTTCTATTGCACCTCCACGACATTGAGATGAAATTTACAGCACGCTTAGATGAACAAGACAGAGTTCTCTGGGCGTTGCGCAAAGATTCCCATGATCAAAAACATCTCTTGTCGCTGGATATCAAATCATCCCAAAATCAACTCAGTGCTCAGGCCGCTACTGCTGCCTTTAATGTCGTTGATGTTCGAAGGGTGGTCAAAGAGCTCAATGCAAAAGTCACATATTTAGATGAGCAGGTTGCAGCTACTCGCAATGATCTGCTAGAATTTAGTGCTAGGCATAGGAGTCCCTAAATCACATTACCGACCAGCTGAGCGAACTTGTGAATTATATTAATCGGGGCGGTAATGACAAAAAGGGGGAAAATAGCAGCAGCCGAGGACCTCAACCTCCTCCTGATGATCAAGGCAGAGGCAGTGGCAATACAGGTGGCGACAATGTTCGCACAAAAGATATTGTGGACAGATTTAGTGGTAGTATGAGCAGAGAAGGTCGAGGCAGAGGCAGAAGCAGTGAAAGGCGCAGTTCTGGCAACAGGAGTGGTCATTCGAAGAGAAGACGATATGACAGTGGTGGACCGTTCAGAAGGTCGTTTGAAGACTGGCTAGGATAGAATTGGTGTTGATCTTTTGTACAAAGCTTATGTACAAATCTTTTAGTTAATGAAAGTTTGAATTTTAGCAGACCCTGTGCAATTTATTTTTGCTCATTCTCTTATCTCGGCTGCTAAGTTTTGTCATCACCAAAAAGGGGGAAATTGTTAGGATAAAATTTATAGTTTTGGTGATAACAAATTAAGACAAGTATTGATGCAAAGTAACTACTGGACAATCAGCCGTTGCAATTAACAGGAAAGTATATTCAGACGTAAGGATAATTCAGATGTTGGTATTCGGGATAATTTCAGAAGTTGAGTTGAAGCATTCAGTTGATAGAATATTTTTTCAGATGTTGAAATCTCTCGGGTTATCAGTTTCTGGTTTCAGGTTCTTATGTCAGCAGTATTTGCAATTCAGACGTTGATCAAAGGTTATGCAATCAGACTCTGGAATTCAATTCAGCAGTTGGGTTATTCTCAGTAGTTGGCTACAGTGCTGTTGAATCAGCCGTTGGATATCTAAGAATATTTCAGACGAGGATTTCAGCAGTTGGATATTCAGACGCAAGGTACTTCTCTTAGAAGGATATTTCAGACGTTGACTACAGTTGAATAGATTTCAGACGCAAATTTTGTGTGTCGCAAAACTACGTCGTTTTGAGTAAGTTGATACGCAGCGTTTTGATTAGCGCTAGAATTCATACGATGGGTTATGAAAGGATTCAGGTGTTGATTTAATATCAGACGCAACCTTTCAGACGACAGAGTGGATAATGACAAGTTGCAAAACTACGTCGTTTAGATAAGTTGAAACGACAGCGTATGATTTTGTGCTAGCATTCAGACGATGGATTAATGCGTAGATTCAGAGGTTGGTTATCACTCAGACGTTGGAGTTTGATACAAACAAGTAAATATTTCAGGCGTTGAAGCAATCAGTCGTTGCATGGAATCAATTGACATTATCTTTCCAGCTGCAACAACTTCAAGTCGTCATCTTTGTGAGAGGAAGAACTAGTTAACGAAGAAAAATTTCAGGCGCAAACGTCGAATCGATTCAAACGTAATCACAGTTCAAATTGGAGCAAATCAATGGTGAAGATTGAATCGTACATATGCCTGGAATTAAGGAGACAACGTTGGTACTATTTTGGGTAAATAGTACATATTTGCAGAAGTCGTTACATGGTGATTGCACAAATATGGAAAACGATATTTTGGCTCTGACGATGTGCAATTTACCTTGTAGTGGAGCAGAAATTACGGTTGCTTGGTTATCAGAATTTCAAAAGGGATTTTGTTCCCTTTACAGAATTATTTGACCGTTGAGCGAAGAGTATAAATAGCAGAAGTTTGAATTGAAGAATCACACCTTCGCTCTCGACCACTTGTCGTTACTCTGCCATTTTTCTATCTCGAGCTTACTATCTGTTGAAGTTACTCTCAAGAAGCTCATACAAATCGAAGAACACAAGTGTTGATCTCCACAGAAATTTACCTTCGAGTCATTCTCTGGTTCAATCTTTTGAATCGTGTTTTGTTGTTTAGAAACAAGAGAATTTACAGTCTCATAGATTTGTATTTCACTGTCATATTTTATTGAGTTTGTAATGAACTGGCTTGTGAAGCAGTTCAAAAAACATCATTACGTTACCTATTTTCAGCAGCTGCGTCTGCACTTTGTATTTGGTGTTGCTAGGAGTTCACCTGGAGCAAGGCTCGGTGATCGGGTGTTTGTAGAAGGCCTGCACGCATCAAATCTTCTAGTGGAACTTCCTGAAAAAGGAAGAAGGGGAGACGTAGGATATTTATATTCCGAACTTCCACAAACTAAACTATGTCCCTTAAATT
Source organism: Dorcoceras hygrometricum (assembly GCA_001598015.1). Classification (NCBI taxonomy): domain Eukaryota; kingdom Viridiplantae; phylum Streptophyta; class Magnoliopsida; order Lamiales; family Gesneriaceae; genus Dorcoceras; species Dorcoceras hygrometricum. Next base: position 48,698 of record KV007840.1, read on the forward strand.
TTAACATTAACGCAATTTACTGCACATATTTGTTAGCCAAGAAATCAGCCGTTAAACTGAGATACCTTAAGTCTGGTAACTCGGACTTAAGTTAAGCGGTGCTTGTAGAAATATTTTTAAACGGTTTCGAAAATCTAAAAATACCAAGGAGTTCATTCAACCCCCCCCCCCTTTGAACTCCTAGGGCTGTTTTCGTACCATATTGATCCTATCAAAAACCAGCAACGTCGCTCTTCAAACCAGCCCACCAGAAGTGCGGCTTCAACGCATGGTACATCTTCCGTGCACCAGGATGAACACTGTGTCCACTGCAATGTGCTTCTCTAAGGATCTCCTCCCGAAGATCTATCAAATTGGGCACAACCAACCTACCCCAGAAACGCAAACAACCATCGGACGAAACAGAATAGTCTTCAAGTTGACCAGCCCTGACCTTCAACTTCATCTCGTGGATGGAAGGATCTGTCCCTTGAGCCGCTCTAATGCTCGAAATGATCTGTGGCTCAACTTGGAAAGAAGAAACCACCACATAATCCTCAGCCGGGTAAAACCTCCAACCCATAGTGCTAAGATGCTCACGGTCTTTAGAAACATACAACGACGCAAGCATATCTCCCGGAGCCTTTCTGCTCAACGCATCCGCCACTACATTAACTTTCCCAGACTGGTACTTGATCTCACAATCAAAATCCTTCAACAGTTCCATCCACCTACGTTGTCTCATATTCAAGTCAGGTTGCGAAAAAAAATCCTGCAAACTCTTGTGGTCCGAATACACCACAAACTGTTCGCCATACAGATAGTGGCGCCAAATCTTCAACGCAAAGACCACAGCTGCTAGCTCCAAATCATGAACTGGATAACGAGTCTCGTGCGGTTTCAAATGCCGAGAGGCATACGCAATGACTCGTCCATGCTGCATCAATACGCAGCCCAATCCATTGAGCGAAGCATCGGAACACACAACAAAGCCACCTGAACCAGACGGCAAAGCAAACACAGGCGCAGTAGTCAACTTCTCCTTGAGCAAATTGAAAAGCATTCTCGCATTGCTCAGTCCAAACGAACCGCTTGTCCTTCTGAGTCAACTGAGTCATCGGCCTAGCTATACTAGAGAAACGCTCTATAAAACGACGGTAATAGCCAGCCACCCAAGAAACTACGAACCTCAGATACATTCCTAGGTTGCTCCCAGTTCAAACCAACATCTAATTTACTGGGATCCACAGAAATGCCATCCGCCGAAATCACATGACCCAAAAACACAACGCGATCCAGCCAAAACTCGCACTTAGAGAACTTGGCATACAGCTGAGAGTCTCTCAACGTCTGAAGAACAACTCTCAAATGCTCCTTATGCTCCAAAGGAGTCTTCGAATACACCAATATATCGTCGATGAACACGATCACAAACTGATCTATAAACTCTCGTAAGACTCGGTTCCTCAAATCCATGAAGACTGCAGGAGCATTAGTCAACCCGAACGGAATTACCAGAAACTCAACATGCCCGTACCTAGTACGAAAAGCAGTCTTCACGACATTTTGATCTCTAACTCTCAACTGATGGTACCCTGAACGTAGATCGATCTTCGAATATACAACAGAACCTTGAAACTGGTCAAACAAGTCGTCGATCCTCGGCAACGAGTACTTATTCTTCACGGTAACTTTGTTCAGCTGACGGAAGTCAATGCACATTCTCATTGTGCCATCCTTCTTCTTGACAAACAAAATAGGCGCTCCCCACGGCGACATGCTAGGTCTGATAAAACCTTTCTCCAGCAAGTCATCCAATTGCACCTTAAGCTCTCTCAATTCAGCAGGCGCTAATCGATATGGTGCACGCAAAATCGGAGCTGTGCCAGGCACCAACTCAATGCTAAAGTCAATCTCCCTCCTCGGAGGAAAACCAGGAATCTCCTCCGGAAACACATCAGGAAAATGACGCACCACTGGAACGTCGCTGAGCTACACATGCAAAGAAGAAGATGCATCTAATGCGTAAATCATAAAACCCGCGTTCTCCGCTGACAACAAGCTGAACATCTCCATCGCTGAGACTAGCGGAATCTTCGACTGAGAGTCAGCACCGTAGAAATTCCATTTCTCACCGGACTGAGGCCTAAAACGCACGATCCCATGGAAACAATCCACGGAGGCCCTATAACTGGACAACACGTCCATTCCCACTATGCAGTCGAAATCCCACAACATCAAATGAAACAAATTCGCCACTAACACATGCTCGCCAAACCTCAGAACGCCATCCAACAAAACTTCTTGGGAGAACAGGCTAGTACTGCCAGGAGTAGAAACAGATACCACATCAGACAAAGAAAAGGTATGCAGACCATGCTCGACCACAAAAGAATCAGCAATAAAAGAATGTGATGCGCCAGTGTCAAACAACATTCGTGCATGAAAATCAAAGACAGAACAGTTACCTGCAATCACTCCGCTCGGAGCGCCCTCTGCTTGCTCCCTCATAATGGCATTCACTTGAGCATGTTGGGGTCCTGAGAAATGCTGCTGAGACGACTGTCCGAAACGCGACGGACCAGGCAATTTAAATGGCCTAAACTGCGTCTCTCCAACCCTAGGCTGCGGGAACTGAGGGGAACGACCCCTAGACAATCCTCCTCGACCCTGAGGTGGGGCTGCAGCTTGCTGCGATCCAGCCGACGGACACACCCTCGCGAAATGCCCATACTGACCCAGATATTACAAGATCCCTGCACACCAACGCACTGAGTCAACGAATGCTTGCCTCCACATAAGCCACAAAACTCTGACCTAGAACCACTGCTACTAGAGCTGCCAGAACCATAAGAACCAGAACCAGACTTCTTCTTAAACTGATGGCCACGAGGTCGGAACCTCTGGCGGCCAGACTGCTGAGCCAACTACTGTTGCTGCTGCGGGGGTTGATGAGAAGACTGAGAAGACTGTGCTCCCTGGACAGCGGGACGACTACCCTGAGCACCCTGAGGCCTAGCACACGACCTCCGGTTCCGCAGACCTTCCTCGATATCAACAGCACTATCCACAGCCTCTGCATAGCTCTTTGGTTTACTCGACAAAACCAAAGTATACAACTCTTCATTCAAACCCTCAATAAACTTGGTCCTCTTGGCCCTCTCCCGGCCAGCTACATGCGGGACATACGCCAACAGAGAAGAAAACCTACGAGCATACTCACGCACTGACATCGTACCTTGCTCCAGGTTGTCGAACTCCCGCTCACGGGCGTTCACATACGACTCTGGGACGAACTCCTGCCGAAAGGCAACACAGAAGCTATCCCAAGAAATCTCCACACCGATCTCCTCAAGCTTCCTCGAAGCGCCATGCCACCAACGCTCCGCACTCTTCGTCAGCTGGAAGGTCGCCAAACTCAACTGAAGCACGTCATCGTACTGAACACGGTCGAACAAACCAGTGATGTGCTGCAACCACGAATCCACATCTTCACTAGACTCGTCACCGTTAAAGATATGGGGACTCATCCGTTGGAACCTAGCCATCACAATCTCCATGCTTTCCACACGGGTTGCTAAGTTGTCAACTTCATCTCTTCACGTCTACCACGACCACGGGAAGGGAAACTACGCTGATCCTCGTTCTGATCTCCAGACTCGTCCTGAAACTGCCCTCTACCTCTACCCCTACGTCTAGGCGGCATCTCTACGAAGGCACTAAACAAGATAAGAAAACACAGAACAGAAACCGTATAGAAATCACACATCACACAAACAATATGCAGCACATAATCACATAGTCAAGCACAAACAACACACAACACTGTGCCTAGACTCAAGTGTGATCAAATAAATCGAGCTTATCCCAGCTTAAGATCTGATACCAAAAATGTCAGGCCTCGTGCACTGATCTCCAGACTCGTCCTAGAAAACTGACCCTCTACCCTTACCCCACGTCTAGGCGGCATCTCTACGAAGGCACTAAACAAGATAAGAAAACACAGAACAGAAACCGTATAGAAATCACACATCACACAAACAATATGCAGCACATAATCACATAGTCAAGCACAAACAACACACAACACTGTGCCTAGACTCAAGTGTGATCAAATAAATCGAGCTTATCCCAGCTTAAGATCTGATACCAAAAATGTCAGGCCTCGTGCACACATCAGAGACAAAACACGAAAAACAAGCGGAAGCTACTGAAAAGTGGTTAAAATTTTTCTTTTTGGCCTGTCTAAAAGATAACATAATTTAAAATACAAGATACTTAAAATAATCCCAATTTATAAATCCACAACAGCACAAACATTCAAATACAACAAAAGCCCAACGGCTGAATACTACACGAGTACTAAGAGACTGACAGCTATATATATCTAAGCATCACCCGGGACATCCCACCCGCGGTGATACCAGTGCACATAAATAATATACATAACTGGGACACTCTATCCACTTCCTGGGGCACCTCCAGCTGGGTCAAAGCCACGGACAGCGGAATAACCTGGTAAACCTGAACAACAAATAGGCAAACAAACACAACAGCCCCAGAGGGACCTCGTGGTTAAACCCCAGTACGGAGAGCAACTATAAAACAGCAATGAATAGCAACAGATATAATGCTAATGCCATGCATGAGGGACAATGCAACAACCTAAGGCTACAACCAAGAAAGGGAGACAAAGAATTCAACAGCTGACAACAGATTCTGCGAATAATAGTTAGTGGCCACTGGTGTGTGTACAAGCACACGGGAATTACCCGCTCATCTTTACACCACACCTGAATACCAGATGCATCAATAACTCAACCTGATGTTGCCCAACTCATGAACTGTGGTAGTTAACCACTCGGCGCATGAGGGCTAACAGACCAGCAGGGATATGAGAGTGCGGTATTTCCGCTCGCCCTCGCATCCTGGTAAGAAAACAGAGCAACAACAAAGCACGGCTCCAACAGCTGAAATGGAAATGATCATGCGTATGCAATGCAACAGTTGAACAGCATATAAAACAGCAAGCAATGCACACACAGCAATCAAACATAATATCCATGCCAATTCCAGCCGTAATACAAGCTCAACATCCGTACCTCACCAGCTTCTGAGCTATAATTACCACACCTGCTGCTACAATCAAATCCGAGCAACACAGATCTGTCACCTGCTATATCAACACAAGCCACTGCTCAAAAGCTGGAACGTAAAATAACAGCAGATGGGAGCTACAACTCCACCAGCGCTCATCTACCTTCCTAATTCATCGGAAAGCTCTTACAAAGCTTAAAGGTAGCATATTTACTTACCCCAACGAAACTACTGGCACGGCAGGGAACGATTATGCTAGCAAACTACACAAGAAAGGTATCGTAGCGATCCTGCGATCCTCTTCCAGCTCCTCCAACACTTTCTAAAGAGGTATAGAACGAAGCGCCTTAGCTAGAGGAGTCCAACGCTACCACTCTCACTCTCCTCGGAGTTGTCTACCACCGGAAATTAGGACGGATAAGGTTACTGTGAACAGTAACTAGGGTTCGCGACAAGATTTGCTATCGGGAAATATTTCTAAGTATGGGATCTATTAAACAATCGAAGACCAAGTCTTCTCTTAAATACACTACTCAAACAGCAGATAGAACAGTAACAGATCCACCGACAAAATCAGCCGTCACAACTAATATTCCCAACCAGCAGGAATCTCGCATCAGCTTTTGCCTATCGTTAGTATAACAATCAGCAGTTAATGTTAGAGTAGATGCCCAACTAGCCAACTTGTGGCGTGTGGGTTTTATAGACTCTTGTATATGACAATCTTTATTTATGAAATACGCATTTATTTATGGTATTCTTTATTTTCATTGTGATCATAATGTTAACAATTGTGTTGGATAAATAGTGATGTTCTGAGCATGCAGATGGATAGTGACCTGGTGATCTATCGAACTACCCTCGTTCAGACTTTCCAAGTGGTTACCATTTGTCGTGTGGATAAGTCCGAGGTCTTGGTTGTACTGATTAGTCCTCACTACTCGAAACTTCATTGAGACTCTATATGATAGGCACCTCACTTTGACCCGTTTGCCGACTCACTTGGGGTCATTAGGCGGCGGGATTGAGTGACGTCCCGATGCATGTAGGAGTCGATGCTTCGTTGTCGAGGATTCATCGCTCGCTCTCATGCGTGGATATCCTATGCTATCTGAGGGGATAATAGTGTATAAATCTCTGGCCAGAGTTCTGGATGTGTTTTGGGTAAATGGGTTTACCTAGTAACACTCGTGATGTCACTATTCGATCTCCAAGATGTATGCATAGTTATCGGATCTTTAGCGACTCTCGATTTACCAATGGTCGTTGATCTGATCGGGATATATGTGTTGAAAGGACCGAACTGTACGCTAACCATGACCGAATGGTTCTTGCAGGCACTATCAGTGATACCTAGGGGATCATGGGGCGATGTTGCTAGGCTCTTTACCATGATCCGTTGGGCAAGTCCGAAATTTTGATTTCGGAGTCACACTGGCTGTGAGTCCACGGCTAGCTGTATCCCTGAACCATTGAGGGTCACACAAGTACTGGATTCATGATTCCCGCACGAAAACTAAGCTCAATGTGTTGAGCATAGGAGGAGGATTTTAGGGAGTGCGACTTCCTAAAAGTCAACAGGGGTCAAATTGCGATTTCCCAAAGTTGAGGGGCTAAACTGTAATTTTGGTCTAGGTGATCTGAAAAATTGTTTTTCGCATCATAATATTCAGTTTTGGAAACTGAGTCGATCGGTC
>KV007840.1:73879-91475 GCA_001598015.1 Dorcoceras hygrometricum
CAAAAACATCATTTTCGAACCCATCTTTCTTTCCTTTTCATGTCTAAATCATTTCAACATGAACTTTAAATATGTCCACAATAAACAGGCAAGCAGATCCATTAAAACACAATATATGCTTTAAATGGTGTAGAAAACGATCAGCTTTTACGTGCCTTGACGAAGCTTTGCAACAACAGCAAATTTCCTGCAGGAATCCTCCCTTTGAGCAACACACGATCTTTTCTTTAATTCTTTTGAAGAACACTTTAAACTTTTCTTTGCAAATGATGAAAGTCTTTCTTTGAAACAAGTATTTATATGAAAGGGATTAGTGGCAAGCTACTTGTGAAATCAAGCATGACACATTCCTAAAAGTTAGTAAAATTCCCTTCATATTGTTTTAATTTGTAAAAAACCAAACCTTTTTCAAAAGAAATCATTTCACCTCCTTAAAACATTTTACAATCAAACCAACTTGTGCATTGCTCTTTGGAGTTACCTGCTGAAATCAGCTGCAGCGCAATCTTACCTGCTGGAATGAACAATTCAGAAAGAAATCATTTCACCTCCTTAAATCATTTTACAATCAATTTCAAACCAACTTGTGCATTGCTCTTTGGAGTTACCTGCTGAAATCAGCTGCAGCGCAATCTTACCTGCTGGAATGAACAATTCAGCAGATACATGATAATTAAAAATTGCCAAAATGGCCCATATGATTTATGAAATGCATAAATATGGTCCTAAGGATTTTGGGGCGTTACAGTTGGGCAAGTCCGAAATTGTGATTTCGGAGTCAAAATGGTTGTGGGCCCACGGCTAGCTGTATCCCTGAACCATTGAGGGTCACACAAGTGATGGATTAATGATTCCCGCACGGAAACTAAGCTCAATGTGTTAAGCGTAGGAGGAGGATTTTAGGGAGTGCGACTTCCTAAAAGTCAACAGTGGTCAAATTTCGATTTCCCAAAGTTGAGGGGCTAAACTGTAATTTTGGTCTTGGTGATCTGAAAAATTGTTTTTCGCATCATAATATTCAGTTTTGGAAACTGAGTCGATCGGTCCGATCTGATCGTCGATCGGAGTTATGATGAAACCGTAGTGATTTAATTAAACCGGATGTTCATATGGACCTGGGCCTGACCCAAGTCAAATGGGCCGGCACAATCCCATTACAAGTCTATTAATTATAGAGTTAGGGTTTTAATCACATAACATAACATCACAACCCTAGACCTAATTTGGCCGCCCCCTCTCCTCCTCTAGCCACGCCGCCGTCGGCCACCTTGAGCGCCGCCACCGGCCGCCGCCGTACGCCGCCTCTTGCCGTGATCGAACTTGTTCCGATCAGCTTTTCGAGGAGTTTCCGTCCGTGCCAAATTCGTCAGTCCTTCAAGTGCAGGATGACGAAGGAATCGTATTTCCGGTCGTGGACCTGATTAGACGATCTACCGCCGCCTACATTTGAAGAGCCAGTTTCCCTGTGATTCTGGTTGGAGCCAGGCGCCTAGACGCCAGCAAGGTAACAATCGAAAAACGCCCTATGAATGGTTTATTGATTGATTTCAATATATTGAACGTATCTCGGGGAAAAAATTTTAAACTTCCGCTATGCCCCCGGGAAACGGGATCCGGATCCGCCACTTTCGCCAACAGTTAAATCTTTCCAAACAACGCTAAAGCTAAACGGCGTCGCACCAACTTAACCAAACGACGTCGCAAAGGAACAAGTCACCTTGCTACCAACAGCTGATTCACAAACCAGCAGTCATAACGCATGAGATCTCTTCAACAGCTGATATCTATCATAACCAACAGCTAATACAAAGCGCTCCACTCAAAACGCTGTCGTTCCAACTTATCTAAACGACGTAGTTTCGCTACCCGCTACGAAACACGCTAACAAAACCAACAGCTGGTTCCTGCTCACAAAACGTCGTCGCTTCCAAGTCTCTTAGTGCTCTCTGCTGATCACCGCAACTAACATACTAACAGCTGATCACTCGCAACAGCTGGATACGCGCTAATACACCGACGTCTGGAATCCACGTCAGCATTGAAGCTGCTTCCTACCAACACGCAACATCTGAAATATCAACAACTGACGCGATCACTCAACGGCTGATCCCACTACTACCACCGTTGATATCTTTCCAACTGCTGATTCTAACACTTAGAAAAATTCGATGTCTACGCCAAGCACATCGACCAACAGCTGGTCCAAACCTGACCAACACCTGATTGCGAAAACACAGGTCTCATAGTAGATATTAAGAGAGGCTGATCAACAACGGTGTATGTTCCTTGAAGAGAATCAGCCGTAGTAAAAAGCACGGGGGTATCCACATGAATATCCATTAAATCATGACTGGAAGAGGAATCTGAATCGGAATCTGAACTCTAAATATCAACCATCTGTACATCAGAATCCAAAGATGTATCTGAAAGAAAAGGAACTGGAGCTAACTGTACAACTGTATAAAAAATACTGGCAGCTCCCAAAACTGGTCTAACTGAAACAACTACTAAACGGAGAATGCTGAAATGAACTGTTTGCAAGCCACCAAACAAACTAAACCGAAGAAAATCTGTACATAATTGGGACCAACCCCAAGTCGTGACAGTCGGCCGACGATGACCAAAATCTTGAGCTGGCTCAACAACAGCAAGAGTGCGGAAAAAATTGAGTGAACCTACTGGCAGAAGTTTACCAGTCTCAAAGAATTCTGCCGCTTCTATACACACATCGGCCCATCTCTTCTGCAGCAGCTTAAAGAATCACTTACATTAGGAAGAGTATCTACATAAGAAATCTGAGGCAAAATTTCATTACGAACGATGCGCCGAGGTAAAGGCTTCCAGTAATCGGCACATGGTTCAATAACCCAAGATCCATCAACACGGATCATGGTTCGAATCCAACATGAAGATCGAATATTGGTGTTTGATCTAGCGATCACAGCACCACGATCACGCTTTTTACCTTCAAAAATTCTAGAACAACATGTTATTTCCCATCTAAGACCATGTGCTTGCATCTCCGTTTTCAACTCTTCCATGACAAAAAGATGAAGGTTGGATAACATAGCCAATCTTAAGATCGATGTCGGAAGAAGATTCACCAGGAACAAAATTTTTCTTCCTAGCCTCTAAAAATTTCCGGAGTAATAGTTCTCTATTCTTGGTCAGTATGTAAATCTTCCTTTGAAGGGCTACTCTGGTAGAATTTGTTTGCGCCCAAGTCAAGACCCTTTCCTCCTTCGTATAAATCTCTTCCAATTTCAAAACAGATAATCTCTTAAGACTGAAGGAATTAAGGAATGCATCTACTTCATCTATGACTATTTCCCGCAACTGTACAAGCAACTCAATATCTGCAATAATCAACGAAAAGATTTCCTTGGCCGGTTCCCTTTGATTGGATCTTTCTCCTGAAGGGGCGCCTTCCCTTTATCAGCAGCAGGAATCTTGGGAAGACTGGCCTTGTACCAGTCTCCTTCATCGACTCCGCTGATTGTGATACTCTTTCCAAACTGAATTTTAGTTACTTCGCCAGTAGTGGAAGGCAATGTGGAACCGTCGGGATTCGTCGACAAGTGTTCCTCAAGAGTCATGAACTCATCACCAGATATCGGCTTGTCAGCAGTCTGTACCATATCGGTGATTTTTGTTCCCTGAGTCTGCTCTATTTCCTCTATAGGTTCCTCCACAAAATAAGTAGTCGGAGTAGATTTCGGGTGCAAAAACCCAGACGTCTCATCATGCTCCCCTGATTTAAAAGGCTCGGGGTTCTGATCAGTTTCCATATCCTCTGTATGACTTCCGATTTCAATCAGTCGTTCATCTTCATTAGTAAACACATGAAAATCAAGAGTAGTAAGATCCTCAACTGAACTAACTATCCTGCTCTCTCTCTTATCAGACCTCTGTACCATCTGTCCCCAACAACAGTTCCACCAACATCTGGTTCTCCTACTGTCACGCCCCGAGACCGAGACTCATGACATCGGCAATATTAAACAATTTAAAAATTGTAAAACATTAAGCCATCATAGCATAGCTCAAACCAGTCTATTACATATCCAAAATAATATTGTTTTTACATCGGAAAATCAAAGAAATTTGTGGAAGCGAAAATAATGAAATTACATTAACAAACGGAATCTTCACCAGCCTCAGAACTGATCTTGTTCTTCTTCTTTTACTTGCTCTTCATTCTTATCTGGGTGGAGAAGTAAGGGGTGAGTGTTTGGGGAAACACTCAGCAAGTGGGGGATACCATTCGAGCATAACAAATATACATATATATATGACTGAATTCAGAGCAGAACATAACCAGAACAGAGTAGAGCATAACAGAGCAGAGCATAACATAACAGAGCATAGCATGACAGATAGCACTGATGATTACTTCGTGTCTATGGTTTACTGATCAGTCCCTAAGTTTTACTCCTCTAAGGGGTCGAGGCCATGTGGTTACACCAAGTAACCCAGAGTGCGGAATATTCCGTAAACCCATATAACGATAGAATCGTGTCTATGGTTTACTGATCAGTCCCTAATTTTTACTCCTCTAAGGGGTCGAGGCCATGTGGTTACACCAAGTAACCCAGAGTCCGAAATATTCCGTAGACCCATATTACGATAGCAAAAATTAGTGCAAGCGGAGTTCGAATGAGACAAAAATCTGAACAAAAGGTGCTCAAACAGTAGACTTAAAACTGAACTTTTGAAATGAATATATATAATATAACCAACGGAATTACTAGCAAAAGCCCACTTACAATTTAAAGTCTTCGGGTGAAAATCTTGTAGTACAGAAATCTGGAAATTGGCGTACGACTTCTGCTAAACTTCGCACAATTGCTCGCAGGATTTCAATGAGAAATCTGGTAGCAAAAACTTCTTAGCACGTCGCAATTTACGTAGGACTCTGGCTAAGATATTTGGCAAAAACTCCTGCAGAACTTTGGCGTGAGTTTGCTGCTGCTCTAACTGAGGGATTTCGAATGGTGTGAGCAACTCTGTGGCCATCCTCTGGTATTTATAGGCGTAGAGGTGAGAAAGTCGAGCGTCCGCCATTAAAGGCCCTTAAATCCCTAACATTACGTCGACTGTTACACGCACATGATTTACGAGTTTTAATTGGCCAATAATTCTCTCAATTCGACGGTTACTGCGTGAAATCTGCCTTGTACACGTGAGAAATCTTTTCGAATTTCCACGGGTGGAGTTTCCTGTACAAATAATCTTGCTTCGCGTCGAGAAATCTGAATTTTCGTGGAGAAGATGAAGTCTGCGTCGCTAAACGCCAGCTGCTGAATTTGCGTCGCTGCTGAATCTGCGTCGCTGCTGGTTTCTTTAGTAACGCACCTGACTGGAATCTTGCAACAGCTGATTCAAGATAACTGTAGCTATCTGCTGGTTTTAATCATCGCACAAGCCAACTGCTGAATCTTTAGCGCGAAGGCAAAACGCTGTCGTATCGATTTATTCAAACGACATCGTTTTGCTATTGCTAACTTCCAGTACCAACTGCTGGTTTGCACTGTAGCTTCCTGCTGATTGCTGATGTTACTGCTGATGTCATCATTTCTTAGCTCTCCAGCTGGTATTCTCGCACCAGCTGATCTTTCTTCATCTGCTGATCATGAATGGTCAACTGCCGAATTAGCGACCCAACTGCTGAATTTCGACTACCTGCTTATTTTCGACCAGCAGGTGATTTTCGACCAGCAGATTTCTAAAACAGATCTCTCCATCGCGCATGTAATTCGGCGTCGTTTTGTGCGATGCAGATCTCTAAAACAGATCTTAACAACGCTACTTCTATACGGCGTCGTTTCCTCTTGGTCTAAACGCTGTCGTTCTGTGAGAATACGCTGTGTATGCTTGCGCGCCTCTCGAATTCAGATTTCTCCCCAAATCTAAGTTGACTATGTGAAATCTGGTTTGACGCGTATTTTTTTTTTTTTGGGTTCACATCCCTCCCTCCTTAAAAGAAGTTTCGTCCTCGAAACTTTGGTTACTCTGATTGTCGAAAAGGTAGGGATATTGGCTTCGCATCTTTTCTTCCACCTCTCATGTGGCTTCTCTCTCGGTGTGGTTGGACCACTGGACCCTGACATAAGAAATCGTTCTTCGCCTGAGTACCTGGTCCTTTTTGTCCATGATTCTAATCGGGACCTCCTCATAGCTTAGTCCTTGGTTCAAATTCCCTTCCACAAGGAGTGGTCCTTCATCCAGAACGTGACTAGTCCGAGATATATCTCCTTAGTTGAGATACATGGAAGACATTATGGATTCTTGACATACTAGACGGTAAGGCCAGTCTGTAGGCAAGTGTTCCGAATTTTTCTAAGATTTCGAATGGTCCGACATACCGGAGATTCAGTTTTCCGGCCTTATCAAATCGGACTACTCCTTTCATTGGTGAAACCTTAAGGTACACTTTTTCACCTACCTCGAAGGTCAAGGGTCTTCTCTTTAAATCTGCCCAGCTTTTCTGTCGATCCTGGGCTACTTTCAGTCTCTCCTTTATAATGGCTACCTTTTTCACTGTCTCTTGAACGAGTTCAGGTCCTGTGATAGCCTTTTCTCCAACTTCATCCCAATACAGCGGCGATCGACATTTCCGACCATAGAGGGCTTCATATGGTGCCATCCCTATGCTGCTGTGGTAGCTATTGTTGTATGCGAACTCTATTAGTGGTAGATGTTCGCTCCAATTGCTACCGAAGTCTAATGTGCAAGTCCGCAGCATGTCTTCTAGGGTCTGGATGGTCCTCTCAGTTTGACCATCTGTTTGCGGATGATAAGCAGTACTGAGAGTAACCTTACTTCCCATGGCTTCTTGGAAGCTCTTCCGGAAACGAGATACGAACCTTGGGTCCCTATCTGACAGGATGCTTGTTGGAACTCCGTGCAGCCTGACGATGTTGTCCATGTACAAGGAAGCAAGTTTCTCCAACCCATAGTTCATTCGGACAGACAGAAAATGCACGGATTTTGTTAACCTATCCACGATTACCCATATTCCATTGTGGCCCAGTCTTGTCTTCGGTAGACCAACTACAAAGTCCATGGATATGTTTTCCCACTTCCATTCTGGAATTTCCAGTGGTTGTAACAATCCTCCAGGTCTTTGATGTTCTGCTTTGACTTGTTGGCATACGTGACATCTAGCAACAAAATCAGCCACCTCTTTTCTCATCCCATTCCACCAGAAGTGTTCTTTCAAATCTCTGTACATCTTTGTGCTTCCGGGGTGGATTGAGAATTTGGACTTATGTGCTTCAGACATCACTTCCTGATGGAGGTTATCGACGTCGGGTACACATAGTCGTCCGTTCATCCAAAGGATCCCATCTTGGTCCGTTCAAAAATCAGGCGCTTCCCTTTCCTTGATCTGTTCTTTCAGCCTCCTCAAGCTGGGGTCTTGATCTTGTTTTATCTTGACCAATTCTCTCAGGCATGGTTGGGCTGAGAGCGATGATAATACCACCTTTCTCATATTCTTCCGACTTAGCGCATCGGCCACCTTATTTGCCTTTCCTGGGTGGTAGTTGATCGTTAAGTCGTAGTCCTTTAACAGCTCGAGCCATCGTCTTTGTCTCAGATTTAATTCCTTCTGGGTGAATATGTACTTGAGACTTTGATGGTCGGTGAATACTTCACATTTTGCACCATAAAGATAGTGTCGCCAAATCTTTAGGGAAAAAACCACCGCAGCAAGCTCTAAGTCGTGAGTTGGGTAGTTGCGTTCATGCGTCTTCAGTTGCCTTGAGGCATATGCAATTACTCTGCCATCTTGCATGAGCACACACCCTAGTCCTTCTTTCGATGCATCGCTGTAGATGGTAAAGTCTTTGTCTCCTACAGGTAGCGTCAGAACAGGGGTAGATGCAAGTTTCGTCTTCAGAGTCTCGAAGCTTGTCTCACATTCTTCGTTCCAGTTGAACTTGGAGTTCTTCTGGGTGAGTCTAGTGAGTGGTAAGGCTATAGAAGAGAAGCTTTCTACAAACTTTCGATAGTAGCCGACCAACCCCAAGAAACTTCTAACCTCTGTCACCGTCTTAGGTGCAGGCCAGTCCATTATGGCTTCTACCTTCTTTGGATCTACTGATACGCCAGCTTCGGAAATTATATGGCCTAGGAATGCCACACTCTTCAGCCAGAATTCGCACTTCTGAATTTTGCGTACAGTTGTTTCTCTCGCAGGGTCTGGAGAGTAATTCGGAGATGTTACTGGTGGTCTTCTTCGCTTGATGAATATACTACTATATCATCTATGAACACCACCACAAATTTGTCGAGGAATGGTCTGAATACACGATTCATGAGGTCCATGAAGGCCGCTGGTGCATTGGTTAGACCAAATGGCATCACTGTGAATTCATAATGACCATACCTTGTCCTAAATGCAGTTTTAGGGACATCCTCATCCCTGATCTTTAGCTGGTGATAGCCTGACCTCAAATCCAGCTTCGAGAAGGTTGTAGCTCCCTTGAGTTGATCGAAGAGGTCGTCAATTCTTGGAAGAGGATACTTGTTCTTGATTGTGATCTTGTTCAACTCTCGGTAGTCGATACACAATCTCATGGTTCCATCCTTATTCTTGACGAATAAGACTGGAGCTCCCCAAGGTGACACACTGAGGATACTTGTTCTTGATTGTGATCTTGTTCAACTCTCGGTAGTCGATACACAATCTCATGGTTCCATCCTTATTCTTGACGAATAAGACTGGAGCTCCCCAAGGTGACACACTGGGTCGGATCTGCTTTTTGTCCAACAGTTCCTGTAGTTGATCCTTGAGCTCCTTGAGTTCTGCAGGTGCCATTTGATAGGGTGCCTTGGATATTGGTGCCGACCCTGGCACTAGGTTGATCTCGAACTCGATTTCTCGATCAGGCACTTTTCCTGGTAAGTCATCTGGAAATACATCTGCAAACTCTTGCACTACTGGGATGTCTTCTATCTTGAGCTCGTCTCCTTCTTTTATTTCTTGGATCATTGCCAAGAAAACTTCTGCTCCGGTCTTCATGGCTGTCCATGCTTGGGCCACAGAAAGTAGGGACTTTCTCTCCTTGTTCTTACCAAGGTATATCAGCTCTTCCTGACTGAGGGTTTGGAGTTTCACGCTCTTACCTCGGAAATCCACTAATGCATGGTGCTTAGCTAGCCAATCCATCCCTAGTATGGCGTCAAACTAGACCATGTTGAGTTGTATCAAATTTGCGGAGAAAGAATGGTCGTTTATCGAAATCTCACAGTTTCGATGGATCTTATATGTTTCAATAGTAGCATTGGTAGGAGTTGCTACTCTATAGGGTTCAGATAGAATTTCAGGCTCTAACCCTAACTTCTTAGCAAACCTCCTAGACACGAACGAATGCGTAGCACCACAATAAAACAACACATAAGCAGGCATCTTGTTGATAGAAATGGTACCTGCCACCACGTCGCTGGCGTCTTCAACTTCTTCCTGTGTCATTGCGAACACACGAGCATTGGGCTTATCCTCCCTAGGCTTTAGCTTTCTCAGAGCCGCATTGCTAGATCCAGCTTTTGCGCCTTGGTTCTCTGGACAATCCGCAATTCGGTGGCCCAACTTTCCACACTTGAAGCATGCACCGCTCTGCTTGCGATAGTCTCCAGGATGACGTTGGCCGCAGGAGGAGCAAGTGGGCAACGCCTGGTTATTCTGTGTAGGAGTTGAGCCGCGGTTGTTGAAGTTTGGCCGCTTGTTCCTAGGCCCACCTTGCGAAGTCTGAGCATTGAGGGGGCGCTTGTTTTTTTTGAAGCATGCACCGCTCTGCTTGCGATAGTCTCCAGGATGACGTTGGCCGCAGGAGGAGCAAGTGGGCAACGCCTGGTTATTCTGTGTAGGAGTTGAGCCGCGGTTGTTGAAGTTTGGCCGCTTGTTCCTAGGCCCACCTTGCGAAGTCTGAGCATTGAGGGGGCGCTTGTTTTTTTTGTCCGCTTCCCGCCTCTTTATGTCAGTCTCAGTGCGGATTGCAGCTCCCATCAAGTCTTCAAGACTCGTGGCTTGGTAAACTGCGAGGGCTGACTGGATACGGCTGTTTAGGCCTTTCTTGTATCGGTGCATCTTTAGAGTGTTATCCGCCATAATCGTTGGGACGTAGGTGCCCAATGAATTGAACTTGGAGGTATACTCTACAACCGACATGTCTGCGGTCTGAGTGAAGGTCTCAAATCGCTGAGCCTCTGCATTCGTACTTCCATGGGAAATTACTGTTTCAAGAATTCTTCTCGAAACCTCTGCCACGTCATAGCTTGTCCATTGGCAGTCATGGTGGGCTCGACTGCTTCCCACAATTTCCCAGCTTTACTTTCGAGGAGTGGTGTTACCACATCCACTTTGACTGCGTCTGGGACCTCCAGGAGTCGAAGTTGCGTCTCGATGTTCTTCATCCAGGTCTGAGCAACTTCTGGATCGTGGCTTCCATCGAAGGTGGGGGCTTTATTCTTACAGAGGGACTCGTAATAGAACTTCATCCCACGGGGTGGAGGGGGAGGAGGTGGAGCTTGGTTGTGGTTGGGACCAACCAACCCTTGAAGCGTTGTGGAAATCATTGTAGCTATTGCCATTAGGTCTTCTCTGCTAAGACCAGTTCCGTTGTTTGAGGGCCCTTCGCCTCCATTGTTCCTGTCGCTTCTACGATCGCCTGCCATATTCTGTCATAGGTAGTCTTTATTAAGAATGGCGGTATATAACTGTGAAAGGTCGAGAATAAGGTATCTTGAAGGCTAAGCAATTTATTCGAATAGAAAGATGAATTGAATACAAAGCTAAAATATATCCTATTCATCATCTATCTCCCTCGCCCAGAGGAATATCCTCAATCTCTTCCTCTTCCGGTTCTTCTTCCGATTCTTCCTCCCAATCACCATCGAATGGAGCAGGGGCATTGTTGGCTTCTTGGAGGCCTTGGATGGTTTGGAGTAGGCTATCCTTCTCATCCACCAGGGCCTCGATGATCAAGTGTTGTGCCTGCATCGAGTCTTCGGCCTCGTGAATGCGAGCCTGGAACTTCTGATGGCACTCCACATGGTTTGCTTTAGCTAGTTGTTTCTTAACTTTCATCTTCTCAATATTCTTGGACATGCTAAGGCCTATCTCGGTCAGTCCGGCAATGACCTTATGTGAGGCTTCTAAGGCTACTTGAGTGTCTCCAAGTTCTTTCTTCATGGTGTCCAATCCTCGTCTCTCATTGGATAATTGGGCTCTAAGGCGCCTAATTGTGCGGCCTTGGTTATCGAGAGCAATTTGTTTCATACGGAGGGCAGCCGCAGCACGAGTACGGGGAACAAAAGGGGCCATTTCCTAAAATCGAGGATACGTCCAAAAATATAAAGTCGTGAGGTTAATCCATAAACAGAAGATACTAACCATAGGGATTTCAGAACATCTGACGGAACTGAAATCGGAGTCATGTACAAAAAGTTATTAAAATTTTAAACAAAATGGCATAGCATGTTTTCGGAGGGCAGCACTGGTCTTTCGCCAAAATCTGAAATTCTTCCTGGACCTTAAAAATTTCAGATTTGGTTTCCCAGCTGGATTATGAACCTGGTGAGCTCTGATACCACTAAAATGTCACGCCCCGAGACCGAGACTCATGACATCGGCAATATTAAACAATTTAAAAATTGTAAAACATTAAGCCATCATAGCATAACTCAAACCAGTCTATTACATATCCAAAATAATATCGTTTTTACATCGGAAAATCAAAGAAATTTGCGGAAGCGAAAATAATGAAATTACATTAACAAACGGAATCTTCACCAGCCCCAGAACTGATCTTGTTCTTCTTCTTATACCTGCTCTTCATTCTTATCAGGGTGGAGAAGTAAGGGGTGAGTGTTTGGGGAAACACTCAGCAAGTGGGGGATACCATTCGAGCATAACAAATATACATATATATATGACTGAATTCAGAGCAGAACATAACCAGAACAGAGCAGAGCATAACAGAGCAGAGCATAACATAACAGAGCATAGCATGACAGATAGCACTGATGATTACTTCGTGTCTATGGTTTACTGACCAGTCCCTAAGTTTTACTCCTCTAAGGGGTCGAGGCCATGTGGTTATACCAAGTAACCCAGAGTGCGGAATATTCCGTAAACAGAGCAGAGCATAACATAACAGAGCATAGCATGACAGATAGCACTGATGATTACTTCGTGTCTATGGTTTACTGACCAGTCCCTAAGGTTTTACTCCTCTAAGGGGTCGAGGCCATGTGGTTATACCAAGTAACCCAGAGTGCGGAATATTCCGTAAACCCATATAACGACGGAATCGTGTCTATGGTTTACTGATCAGTCCCTAATTTTTACTCCTCTAAGGGGTCGAGGCCATGTGGTTACACCAAGTAACCCAGAGTCCGAAATATTCCGTAGACCCATATTACGATAGCAAAATCAGTGCAAGCGGAGTTTGAATGAGACAAAAATCTGAACAAAAGGTGCTCGAACAGTAGACTTAAAACTGAACTTTCGAAATGAATATAAATAATATAACCAACGAAATTACTAGCAAAATCCCACATACAATTTAAACTCTTCGGGTGAAAATCTGGTAGTACAGAAATCTGGAAATTGGCGTACGACTTCTGCTAAACTTCGCACAATTGCTCGCAGGATTTCAATGAGAAATCTGGTAGCAAAACTTCTGAGCACGTCGCAATTTACGTAGGACTCTGGCTAAGATATTTGGCAAAAACTCCTGCAGAACTTTGGCGTGAGTTTGCTGCTGCTCTAACTGAGGGATTTCGAATGGTGTGAGCAACTCTGTGGCCTTCCTCTGGTATTTATAGGCGTAGAGGTGAGAAAGTCGAGCGTCCGCCATTAAAGGCCCTTAAATCCCTAACATTACGTCGACTGTTACACGCGCATGATTTACGAGTTTTAATTGGCCATTAATTCTCTCAATTCGACGGTTACTGCGTGAAATCTGCCTTGTACGCGTGAGAAATCTTTTCAAATTTTCACGGGTGGAGTTTCCTGTACAAAGAATCTTGCTTCGCATCGAGAAATCTGAATTTTCGTGGAGAAGATGAAGTCTGCGTCGCTAAACGCCAGCTGCTGAATTTGCGTCGCTGCTGAATCTGCGTCGCTGCTGAATCTGCGTCGCTGCTGAATCGTCGCTGCTGGTTTCTTTTCAAGCTCAACGACTGATCTTTAGCGTTAAGTCAAAACGTTGTCGTGCCAACTTATTCAAGCGACACCGTTTTGATATCGTTGTAAAGCACCTGCTGGTTATCTTTAAGTAACGCACCTGCTGGAATCTTGCAACAGCTGATTCAAGATAACTGTAGCTATCTGCTGGTTTTAATCATCGCACAAGCCAACTGCTGAATCTTTAGCGCGAAGGCAAAACGCTGTCGTATCGATTTATTCAAACGACATCGTTTTGTTATTGCTAACTTCCAGTACCAACTGCTGGTTTGCACTGTAGCTTCCTGCTGATTGCTGACGTTACTGCTGATGTCATCATTGCTTAGCTCTCCAGCTGGTCTTCTCGCATCAGCTGATCTTTCTTCATCTGCTGATCATGAATGGTCAACTGACGAATTAGCGACCCAACTGCTGAATTTCGACTACCTGCTGATTTTCGACCAGCAGGTGATTTTCGACCAGCAGCTTTCTAAAACAGATCTCTCCATCGCGCATGTAATTCGGCGTCGTTTTGCGCGATGCAGATCTCTAAAACAGATCTTAACAACGCTACTTCTATACGGCGTCGTTTCCTCTTGGTCTAAACGCTGTCGTTCTGTGAGAATATGCTGTGTATGCTTGCGCGCCTCTCGAATTCAGATTTCTCCCCAAATCTGATTTGACTATGTGAAATCTGGTTTGACCCGATTTTTTTTTTCCTGGTTTTCACACCCACGTACGTCTTAAACTGTGCGGTATCCACAAGAATCTACTGGATAATTGAATCCACGTCATCACCAGACGTCACTCTTTCTTTCTCTACTATGTTCTCCACAGCTGGTTCTTTGACTACAACATCGGCAGTTGGCTCGTCATTTTGTTTCTCCACATCCCCCACATCTGCATCCTTATCAACAAGTTCATCCTCAGAACCTTGGGGCAATTCAACTTCCTCTTAGGTGCTTTGCGCTTGAGCTTAGGAGGTTGTGCAGCTGTGATAAGTTCAACAGCTTGGAGAGCTACAGCCTCTTGTGCCACTGATTTTAGTGCTGAATCTTTAGCGACTGCAGCAGCTTTTCCAACTCGAGTCCTTTTCTTATTTTTAACAGCTGTCGCATCACCAGTGATAGCTGGTCGCTTCCTCGACCCGGCTTTCTCAGCAACAACCTCTACTGGTTCATCATCTGCATCAGTTGGGGCTGTAGCATCCCGAGATTAGGATAACGTAGAAATGAGTGCATGACTAGGGGGAAAACTTTATGTTAGCATGATTTGCTGTCATTTATGTGTTTACATAATGATTTTATGATTTGCCTTGTGCATGTCACTTTACGGTACGGTTTGAGACCGGTAAGCGGGGACGAGTCCGGAGACGACCAAATCGAAAATATTTTAATGTTTTAGCCCTTAGACATATTTTAAAGCAAAATATTTTTATTTCATGCACAATTTCCAAGAAAATGAGATTTTATGCACGGTTACCGAGGGGAACCCGTTTTTCTCCTATACGGGCCATTTTTATGACTTTTACTACATTTTTAAATTTGAGAGGCCCAATATTACAAAAATTAAAGGCTTGAAGTCTGAATTTTAAGTATTTTTAAGCCTTTTAATTATAGTATGGGCTAGTATATTGATGGGCTTTTTAATTCCTTAATAAAACAAGGTAAAAGGGCTTTTCGGTACACTTTTCATGCACCCTTCTCCCTAATTTCGAAATTTACCCTAGCCTCTCCTCTCATCAGCCAACATCAGTCTCCATCCTCCCCAAGGTGGCCGAATTCTTGCAAGTTTTGGATTGAAACTCTAAGGTGTGGTCTCCTCCATTGTCCTCCGCTCCGGTATCACGTATTTTCGCTTCTCTATCAATCAAGGTATGTTATATTCTTTCTTTTCTCACCATATAGATCATATTACACTGTTTTGACAAAGATTATGCATGAAATTTATGTGAATATTTCAGATCTTAAGGTTTATGTTCATGATCATGCATGTAATCATATGTGCACCTCACGGTTTTAATCCTTTTTGCATGGCTTCGGTTCATGGGATGCTTGAGGGGTCTTGGCTAGTTGTTAAGTGGTTCATGGTGGTCCTAGGAGTGGCTTTTCGTGGTTCGAAGTGGTGGAATTGTGGTCGAACCAATGGCTTGATGTCGCACACCGCACAGTGTGTGTTTGTGCGTGTCGCGTGCGTCTCCTTCCCAGCGTTTGTTCTCCTTCGTGCGAGCTCGGTTGGGGCTTTGGTTGGTCTCGTTTGAACCGCCTGGACCTGGGGGTGGTCCAGCCGTAAGGTCTCCAGTAGTGGTGGTCGGAGTAGAGAGAAAGATCGCTGATACCATCAGGTGGTCGCGACGGCACAACATGGCTTGTGCGTCCACTTTCAGCGACCATTTCTCCCTGGTTAGGTCACGGTTTGAGGCAAGGTAGGTCACGTTAGAACCTTCTGGACCTAGGGGTGATCCAGTCGGAATGGCTCCAGCAGTGGTGGCCGAAGCAGGGAGAACGAATGTAAAAACCGGAGACTGGTCGCGGAGGCAGCTTGTGCAGGAGAGTGTATTTTAGGTTTAGGGTTGAGTGTTTGGTTTGGGCCGGTTCGTTTGGGCTGATGGGTCGGTTCAATTGGGCCAGGTCGAGTGGTTTAAGTGTCGAGTCAATATTTGAAGTTCGGTCCGAGTTATTTTATTTTTGGGCCGGGTTATTTTATTTTTAAAGTCCGGGTCGTTTTTGCCGGGTCAAGTCAACTTTTTAAGTTAAAATTAGTTTCGGGTCAAAATTATTTTTGGGTCAATGATTTTAAGTCAAAATATATTTTAAGTTGCTGGAATTTTTAATTTAAATTGGGTTTTGAGCCAAATTAGTGGACTTTGGCCGATATTTATTTTAATGAATTTTAAGCCTTTTTAACGATATTGGGCCGAGTCCTTCAAATGAATTTAAAAAGGTTTGTTCTTAGTCGTTGGGCCAAGATGAGTTGGGCTTAGGATTGTTCTAAGTTTGAGTTGAGGCTTTGGGACTTAGAATTAGTGGGCCAGTCGCTTGAGCCAGTCCTTGATCGGGCCGAAGAAAATAATGCATAGGCCCATGAATATACTTTTAATGTTATATGTATCATGCTGTGTATTTAAGTATGTAATGTTTTAAGAAAATTAGCATACATTGATGGGCCAAGGTTTTAAAGTTGCATGATTTTTATGAAACGCATGCATTATGAAAGTTTAAATTATGTTAAGGCATGAATGAAAATGTTTTTGAGGAATTGAAGTGTTGTGGGGCAAAGTAATGATGGGAGTTAGCCGGGTAGCCGGGCCCGGGGATCCCCTGTTAATGTATAACGATTATGAGCCTATGGATCCATGTGCTCACGACATGGTGAAGTGGCAAGAATAGAGGTGTGACATATAGGGATCCCGAGGTAAGGTCTGGTGAACCACACCGCCACGTACGTTGGTATATAGATTGATCAATCGAATTTAACGGCTCTCACTTCATGGATACGACTCGCATGTTCTTTTAAGTTATGTTATGTATTATGCTATGCCTTAACATATATGTTATGATGATTTATGTACGACTACAGCATGATTTAACGTTTTAAGGCCTTTTAATGCACGCATGTCATGAAAATTATGTTTATACACGTATGTGCTTGTATGTGGTTTTACTATATGTACCTTGTTATTAGCGGATATAGCATGCTGGGCCTTTAGGCTCACTAGGTTTATATGGTGCAGGTGACTATGATAATGTTGATGATATTACTCCGACCGGCGGTGAGGACGTCTGATGCTCCGCTGCGGCTGTTACCCCGTGACCGCTTAGTTATTTCATGTTAACTACTTTTAAACATGTTCAGTTTTTCCGCAAACATTTTTGAGTACTCTGATTTTTATGATTAGCTTTTGAGACGTGGATTAAGGATTTTTGCAGTCGTTTTATCGCATGTTGAGATGTTATTTTTAATGCTTAAGTTATGGTTTTATTTATCGCTTTCATTAAATGTTATTCCACGTCGGCTTTAAAAAAAAAATTTTGAGGTTTAGTACGTTTTAACTTGAGGTCCGGGGCTCAAAAGAGGGCGGGGAGTGATCGCCGGTGCCAGAGGTTGCACGGACAATGAGCGGCTCCTGGCAGGCTTCTAGAGGCGAAGGGGCACATGAATGAACCGATCCCACACCGGAATGAGAGGGAGTACGAGACTGGGAAGTTATAGATGTAATTGAGGTTAAATGAGGAAGTCTTATCAGATTTAATTGGTACTACTCATACCAACAAGGTGCATCTTCTTTTCAGGAGCTCATCACTTAAGAACTCCAAAGTTAAGCGTGCTTAACTTGGGATAATTTTGGGATGGGTGACCCTCTGGGAAGTTTCTCAGGGTGCGTGCGAGTGAGGACAAAACACGCTGAAAAGATCAGTGTTG